>JACLAT010000068.1:0-300000 GCA_018105865.1 Metaphire vulgaris
TCGAAATCCTGCTATGCCCATATTCGTGATCTACGTCGCCTCCGTCCTTGCCTTGACACCAAAACTGCATCCACAATCGCCACTTCAATAGTCCTATTATAAAGGTCAGGCTCACTGGTCTATAATTTCCAGGCTCCCCACGGTTGATTTTATACAATTGACTACTAAACTCTATGGTAGTTGTGCGCGCACGGGAGAAATTTTTCTTCGATAAAAGCGTTTTATTCCAGTTCCAGGGCGTTTCTGTGGACGGAAGGGTGTCGGGATAAGGATAAGTATTGATTCTTTTATTGATGCAATTCTGATTGTGTTTTTGCATAGCTTTGTTCGTGTAGAAGACTTAGTATTGCTACTGAGCGATATTGAAGGAGCGACGATCACGTTGCGATACTTGATTAAAATTTTCCCTACTCTTATACAGTTAGAGAATATTACAATTTACAAATGGGTCGGGATAAGGAACCGTTGGCCATCTGCGACACCTGTGGCATGAGCGGTGTGGCCGACTACATGGATGAAGAGGAGATCTGTTGCAAGTGCAAGAGGATCGCGGCTCTCGAGAAGATCATCGATGAGCAGGGGAAGAAGCTGGCGGAGGTGGAGCAAATCCTCCAGAAGATATTGGAAGGAAGACCGCAGAAGGAACCGGAGCCGGCAAAGTCCTATGCGGATAAGGTGAAGGAACAGTTGCCGCAAAGAAGCAAGACCATCGTGGTGAAGCAGCCGGACACACCAAAGAGGGAAGGGCCAGAGCAGAGGCGTAAACAGACACTTGTTTACGTGGGCGAGGAGGGTGACCAAAGAGACAGCAAGGAATGTAGCAAACCGGTGGTTGTGCTACTGGGTGATTCGAACGCGAGGAATGTAGGAAAGAATTTAGTTTTACAGACTAAAAACCAGTACGTGGCCATCTCGCGTTCTGGCGCGAGAATTGAAGATATGGGGGAGTTACTGGAAGAAGAAGCTGGAAGAGAAGCAGAGATATGTGTAGTGGAGCTGGGGACGAACAATCTGCTGCAGGATGGAAAAGCAGACATAATTGACAAATTCAGGATAATGATTAGCGAATTGAAACAGCGGAAGAAGCACCTGGTGATTACAGGAATCATGCCTAGAAGAGACCTGTCTAGAAGCAACGAGAGCAAGAGACTGGAGGTCAATGCCATGCTGATGGGAATATGCAGGAAAGAAGGAGTTGATTTCGTGGACGTGGAATTCAACGCACAGAGATCAGGATACCTTGCCAGGGATGGGCTTCATCTTAATTGGATGGGAGCAGACATGGTGGCAAGGAGGATATTCCACACAGTGAAGTCTGCTTGCCTGTGTAGGCATTTAAACTGAGGGCAAAGGCAGTTAGAACAGATAGTAGCAGTGATAGTCCTAGTAGAAGTAGTGGAGACTTTAGTAGTAGTAAATGCTTAGGTAGGTTAGATAGTAACAGACGTAGCTGTAGTAGCAAATATTCTACTGGGAAGGGCAATTGAAGAATAGGGGTATCTCTAACTGTCTTGGAAATATAACAATAAATAGCACTGACACCAGGAAGAAAAGTAGGGCTTTGATAGGAAGAAACTTAAGTGTTTTTATACAAATGCCAGAAGTATCATAAGCGCAAGTAAAAAGCTGAGTTGAAATGTGCATCAGTTCAATCAGACCAGATATTATAGGTATTACAGAGACCTGGGCCAGACAGGAAATAGACGATGGAGAGCTAGGTTTGAATGGGTATGTAATGTTTAGAAAGGACAGGAAAACCTAAGTGCCAGAGGTCATGGAGCTGGGGAGTAATACTGTATGTCAAAGAGGAACTGAATGCAATGGAAAGAAGGGATATTCAAGATGACAATTTTAGGGAAAATATTTGGTGTGAAATCAGATGCAAAAAAGAAAAAATACTATTAGGCCTATGCTATCGGGTCCCAGATGCAAAGGAGGAAATAGATATTGGATTGTTTAAGATTTTAGATATAGTAGCCAAGGAAAATGTACTAATAATGGGTGACTTCAACTATCATATTAACTGGGAAAGCATGGAGGCAGACAGGAACCAGGACAAGAGATTTCTTAAGTGCATGGATGACAATTTCCTCACACAACATGTCACTGAACCAACGAGAGGAGGTAACACACTGGACTTAATAATTACCTCAGATGATCAGTTAGTGAAGAATATGATGGTTGGACAAAAATTAGGCACAAGTGACCACCATACAGTGACATTTGATGTAATTTTAGCAGAAGACATCGAGAGCACACACAGCCAAAAAAACAAAAACTATTTCCGGGGAAACTACGATCTGGCTAGGAAGATGATCGAAGATTTGGACATAGGAAGCATGATAAAGGATAAAAATGCAGAAGGAAGCTGGGAAATATTTAAAAATTGCATGTCAAGGGTTATGGACTCAACAATACCAAAAACAGCGGACACTTAACAAAAACTTCCATGGGTTACTAGAGAGGTACAGAAGAAGAGAAGGGCCAAAAACAAAGCGTGGAAGAAATTGAGAAAGCACTGACTAAAATGCAAAGCAATGAAGGTTTGGAACAGGTGAGATTAAAACAGTTACAGTCCAGTTATGTGCAAAAGAGGAACAAATCAACAGCTACAAATAAAGCGGCTATTGCAGAGTATGAGAACAAATTAGCAAAAAGACATCAAACGGAACAGCAAGAGTTTTTATGGATATGCAAGAAGTAAGATGAAGCGAAAAGACAAAGTGGGACCATTAGTAGCTGATTCTGGAGAAACAGTGACGGATGACATGGAAACAGCAACAATTCTGAACGATTACTTTGGATCAGTGTTCACTAAGGAAAATACAACCAACATCCCAAAGCCCATTAATTTATTTTGTGGAAAAGAGGACGAAGTATTATCAGATATAAATTGCAATAAAGAGTGTGTCCTGGAAATTCTGAGTCAAATGAAAACTGACAAAAGCCCTGGAATAGACAATATACATCCAAAATTTCTGTATGAGGTAAGACATGAGGTTAGTGAGGTAATAGCCACAATATTCAATATGTCACTTGAATCGGGAATAGTCCTAGGGACTGGAGGGATGCAGTAGTCACTCCTATATTCAAAAGGGTAACCGTGGGGAGCCTGGAAATTATAGACCAGTGAGCCTGACCTGTATAATAGGCAAAGTTCTGGAAAAAATAATAAAAGCAAATATATTGGACCATCTTATGAGACACAAGATTTTAAAGGATAGCCAGCATGGGTTTATTAAAGGAAGATCTTGCTTAACAAACATACTAGACTTTTTAGAGGAGATTCATGACAAGCTAGACGAGGGAAAAGCAGTTGATGTAATATACCTGGACTTTGCAAAAGCATTCGATAAAGTACCTCATTCAAGACTGGCAGTCAAGCTTCAGGCCAGTGGAATTAGAGGTAAAGTTCTTGGATGGATAAAAATTGGCTTCAGAGCAGAAGACAGAAGGTAGGTATAAGAGGCAAGTATTCAGATTGGGCTGAGGTCATAAGTGGGGTGCCACAAGGTTCAGTGTTGGGACCTCTATTGTTTTTAATATACATCAACGACATCGATGATGATATAATGTCAAAAATTTCAAAATTCGCTGATGACACAAAACTGTGTGGACAGAGTGATAGTGAAGCAGAAGCAAAAATTTTACAACAAGACCTTAATAGACTATCCCAGTGGTCGGCAGATTGGCAAATGCTTTTAATACAGATAAATGCTCGGTGATGCACATTGGGAAGAAGGGAACAGATCATGAATTTAAGTTATGGGAAGGGACTAAAAGTTACAAACGAGGAGAAAGATCTAGGGTCATCATGCACAACAGCTTAAAGCCATCTAGGCAATGTGCAGAGGCAGCTAATAAGGCCAACAAAATTCTAGGTATGATCAAAAGAACGATAGTGAGCAGAGAGAAGGATGTAATAATAAGACTTTACAAGACATTGGTACGTCCACATTTAGAGTATTGTGTTCAAGCATGGTGTCCATTCTTGAAGAAAGACATAGAGACCTTAGAAAGAGTGCAACACAGAGCAACAAAAATGATCAAGGGATATCTAACCTATGAGGAAAGGCTAAATCACTGTGGATTGACAACCCTGGAAAAAAGAAGAGAGAGAGGGGATTTGATCGAGACATACAAAATACTAACAAACAAAGTGGAAATGCCAAGAGAAAGATTTTTTACAATGAAGCAGTATGAGAGAACCAGAGGACACAACATGAAACTGTTCAAGAAACGGGTTGGGAGACATAAACAGCATTTTTTAGTGCAAGAGTGGTGGACAGATGGAATGAACTGGATGAGGGGATAGTAATGGCTACAACTGTAAACGAGTTCAAAATAAACCTCAGTAGTCTAGGGTATTAGATTGGACGGGAACAACAGTGGTTCTCACACAGGGCAGTCCCTACTGAACCACTTTAAACCTTGTTATATTATATAATATTATTATTAATTCCAGCCTCCCTCCGCATCCTACGACATGGTCAAACAATAAGCTCCGAATCCTCATTTCCTTTAATTCCTTCACTGTCTCCTCAAACCTTTAGGTCTAAACTTAAAACCTTCCTATTCGAAAAGTCATTTCCCCCATAGCAATAACAACCTGACCCGCTGACTCATAGATACACTGACCTTTGCCCGGCCGACAAACCACCTTGGCTATAGCTATTTCAAGAAAGATTAAGCGCATAAGAATAAGCAGCTACTGCTGTGCTGCTTTCCGGGGCGCTGTAGAAGTTTACGAGATTTTACTTACTTACTTACTTACTTACTTTCCGATTCTCCGACATCTGAGGAGGTGTCCGCGGCTGCCGGGCAGGCCGCGCACTGAGGACGGCCGCTCCTCAACGTAGGGTTCTCATTTCTCTCCTCTGATTCTCTATCCGTTCCGGCCTCGTCCTCGTCCGAGAGACCCTTTAATAGTCCCCTCTTTTCGCTGGCCACCCCTTGGTCTCGGCGCCTTATGCAATTTCGGTACATATTCTTGGTCACTGGCTTCGACTTGGTCCCACGTCTCTTCATTCTCGGTAATCTAACCGTCTTCCGCTCTCTCAAAGACAGGCGGCGTTGTCTCTGTTACGGCTTCCTAGCACGCTTGGTAACTTTTGCTCTCGCTTCTAGACGGGCAGCGGCGTCTAATTGCTTTCTCAGCGCTTTCACCAAAACCCGCGGCTACCCGCACCTAAATGGACGGCGGTCCACTCTTTTCCTTGACGGCCAATTCACCCAAACTGTCGCCCCGCGCCTTTACGACAGGCGGGCGTCTGTCTCCTCTCTTGGCTCAGAGTTGACCTCCTGGGCACTAACGTGACCCCAGGTAGGCGATTTTCATCACAGCCAAGGCTCACCTTCACGGACAGTGCGCTGAGACTCCAGCGTCACAGCGACTTTCAAAGACACGAACCCAACTTGCCTTTATTGGTTTATTTTTATTTATTTATTAATAAACCAAGCAACAATGACAACAATGGTTACAGTGGCAACACTAGTAACACGGACAAAGACGCGTTGACTAGACGCAATCCGGCAGCCACAATAACTAGCGCACAGGAACTGCAATCGATAGTCTTTAATACGTCAGTATGAAACGATAAGTTTTAGCACTTTAAACGGGCTCCAAATACTCGCTTTCAATCGTTGTGCTTTCTTTACTCTATCGCTTCACGATATAAGCGGAGCGACCACGAAAAGCACATGTCATGCCAATGACTGAAATTTTCATAGTTTTGAAACTTTTTGACGGGCACTTAAGCGGATTTTTCGTCAGTTGTCTGAATTTTCGCGTAGTTGCCGTCAATAGGAAAAAGTAGGGACCTGCCTAATAGCGTTTTCGTTAGCGGTGGTCAGGGGCTTCGTCTACGGCTAAGCGACGCGGCAATAGCTCCTTCCAGCTGGGCGCGCGTCTCAACCGAACTTTAGTTACAACAGCCGCCTGCGTCCGCCCATAGTTGTAAAAAACGTTTTTCATGTTTTTATTTTTTCTTAAAAAACATGTTTTTTATTGTTTTTTTAAGTTCCTTATGTTTTTTTAAATTTTTTGTATCTTATTGCGTGCATATCAATTTCTAAAGGGGTATGTCTTAATTCTTTTGCTTGAATTTGGTTCGCTGGAGAACTCCACTATTTCCAGTGTTGGAGTTGTAAAATTTGAGCTTGGGGGGGGGATTTCAACCTCCCGGCAAATCCAACACTGACTATTTCTTCGTTCGCAGAATGCAAGGAATTCTTCATGCGGGAATAATTACAGTGTGCAGGTGTCATCAGCTGCAGTGAGAAGGGTAGATGAATCAATTGATCATTCGGAATGTTGGGGCGGCCATCGAAATAGAAGCCATCTGTGACCCGGTTGTGAAGGTCTCAATATGTTCAAAATCGTTTAAGTTAAGAAAAGTGTATATGTTAATTGAGGCTGGTCGAGGCTGGTCATAATAAGATAGTTGAGAAAGTGGGAGGGACTATAGGAGTTTCCTTCTTCCAATGAGAAGGCTCCAATGCGCGGAGTGACAGTCAAAGGATAATCGTCTTCTATATCTCTGCCTGAAAGAAAAGATCATGGTTCTTGCAATTACAACTGAGAACGGGAGTACTCGTTGAAAAGGACAAAATGAGAAAGTTCATCAGAACTCTCATCAGTGATTATAATGAAGATTATTCGGACTGATTAATAGTTTCGCGTCGTCGGCGGAGGATTGCGTCCAAATAGTGGATATTCGAATCAAGGAACTGCACGAACTCGCGGTGTCGTCGCAGTCGAATGACAATCAATCGTCATTTAGCTACCTGTGGAGTAGAGGACAAATAATAATGGAGAGGGAATCTTCGTAACCACTTCAAAAGACGTCTACGGCTAATCCATTAGCCATCCGATATAGTGACGGGAGATTCATCTCGGAACGTGGACTGCTGGCGATCTGCATGTCGAAAGAAAAGGACGATCCATAAGTAAAGAATTCGCTGTGGAGGAATCTTCATCATCATCATCAAGAAAGTGGGAGGGAAGTGACTGAACTTGTTTATAATTAGATGACCAGCCTCTAAGTAGGGAAAAGATACATTGTCATGTTTGTGTCATATACGAGATTTTTATGCTTTTTATTATTATGTTAATGGAGAGACAGATTGATGAAGAATAATGCTAGAAAATACCAATACCTGTGTTACTCTCATATTTCTTGGAAGATTATACTCATATTCGCATTAGTATAGCCAATCATTGCATTGACGATTAGAAGTCTCGGATAGGATAAGTAAATCTGTCCTATATCCTTGACATTTGGGGGCCCGGCCGTGGATTATTACAATTTAATCGTATGCATTTGATAAAACGCGCTATAAGTGAAATGAGATAAGATCTAAAAGCCCTGAAGAGAGTAACACAACACAGTATAATACTGGTAATGGTTTAAGAGAAAATTTTAGCACCAAGCTAATAGTTGAACAGTGAAGTAAGATTGATTTTATATAGCCCAAGAGCTATAGGTGATGAGACTTATATAGCGCCAAGCTAATAGATAAGAGAAGATTTTTTTAGCGCCTTGCTAATAAGGAGAATTGTGTAAGTTTATAGCATCATAGCTATAAGAGAAGAGATTTTATATAGCGCCCTTCTGTAAGAGATTAAGATCAAGAGGATTGTTATAAGACGACAATGACGTCAGCTTACAGAGAATGGTTAAAGCTAGGTAAGGAGATTGGACTAAAAGGAGACTCTCTGCACACATTTGTAAGAACTTCTATGGAGAAAGAGGAAGAGAAAGAGAGATTCGAAGAAGAAAGGAAAGTGAGGATCGTTGCAGAGGAGAAAGAGAAAAGACAAGACGAATTGCAAAGACTGCAGATCGAGTTGCAGATCAAGCAACTGAATGCTGGACCTCAGAATGAAAATGGAAACAACGAACAACAGAACGATCGAGATAATAGAAGTGGGCTGAGTGCATCGAAATATGTAAAGTTGCCCAATTTTGACGAAGAAAAGGACGATATGGACGCATATTTGTCGAGATTCGAGAGAACTTGTGAAACTTTTCAAGTCGATCGGAGAATTTGGTCTTTAACCCTGGCACGATTTCTACAAGGGAGAGCACTCGACGAATATCAAAGACTCAGCTCAGAAGATGCAAAAGACTACGACATTTTGAAGGAGAGATTGTTACGCAGATTCAAGCTGACTGAAAGCGGCTATCGGGGCAAATTCAAAAATTCAAGAATGGAGGAGGGGGAATCAATTTTCCAATTTGTGGACCGATTAAAGCGTTATCTGAGACAATGGATTAGCATGGCTGGTTACAATCAAAGCTACGATGAGTTAGAAGAGATGTTTTTACGTGATCAACTTTTCATAACGTGTTCAGAAAATTTGAGGGTCTTTCTTAAAGAACGAGGTAAAATGAAATTGAACGAAATGATGCAACAAGCAGATGCATTCATCAATGCACACGAGCATGAATTAAAACGAAAGGGAATCGAAAATAAAGAACCGAGGAACTATGAGTCAACACCCAGAGGTCAACAAGGAAACTTCCGTGCCAACGAGAGACAACAAGGGAAAACTAATGCGATACCAACGAGAGGAGGAAGAATGGACGATGTGGTATGCTACATTTGTTCACAAAAGGGTCATAAAGCCTTTCAATGCAAACAGAAAGACAAGAGCGGACGATACAAGAATTTTCAGATGGCAGCTGCTGTAGATATCGTAAGGAGTCAGTGTCAAGACCCAGGCGACAGGAGGGCAATTAATCATGTGCAGGCAGAGGATGTCGGATATGGGATGCATGCAGCGAAGCAAAGCTTTAGAAAACGCGAAACTCCACCTGCGCCGAAGGTAATTAAGGATCTGCAGTTCGATGCTTTAGTGAATGGCATCGAAGTACGAGGTCTACGGGATACAGGAGCTTCATGTAACATAATTAAAGCGAGTCTGGTCAAGCCTCATCAGTTGACGGGAAGAAGGGTAAATTGTAAATTAATTGATAGTTCTGTGAAGACATTCCAAACTGCATTCGTAGACATTCGATGTCCGTACCTGAATGGAAGAGTGGAGGCACTTTTAATGGAAGAACCGATAACAGACCTGATAATCGGAAATGACCTGTTGGGGTCGGAAGACTGTAGCTTCGAAAATGCTACGATAATTACTCCGACGGAGAAAGTCTACGAAGTAGAAGAAGGTGACACTAATGAAACTAGCGCCGGGGGCAAAGGAATGAATGGGACGGCTGGAGAAGATAATGACGGGCAGCAGAACATAATCACCGAAGAAATTCAATGTCTTTCCGCTTGCATGACCCGAGGGCAACTGCGTCGAGAAGAGGAGAAAGCAGATCAGAAGGAATTGAAATTAATATCACTTCCAGATGTCAGTGTCGGGACTGAAGAATTCAAAAGAATGCAGGAAATGGATGTTACTATAGAGCGCTGTAGGAGGTTGGCAAATGAAAATTCAGGCAGCCTGCAAGAAAAGTGGATTTATTTCTATAAAAAGGGTCTGTTATACAGGAAATTCAATGGAAGCAACACTCATAATAATAATTCTATTCAACTGATAATTCCTAAACCTTTGAGGGAGAAGATCATGACCATTGCTCATAATTCCATTCTATCTGCACACTTGGGCGTTAACAAAACTATTAAAAGAGTCACCGGTGAATTCCATTGGCCTGATGTTTCAAGCGATGTTCGCCGCTATGTATTAAGCTGTGACATATGCCAGCGTTCAATTAGAAAGAAAGACGTTAAGAGGGTCCCCATGGGTCATTTACCTGTCATAAAAGAGCCATTCTCCGTCATATGTGTTGATTTAATCGGACCTGTCCAGAAGTCTGAAAGAAATCATCGTTACATATTAACAATTATCGATGTCTGCACGAGATATCCGGAGGCAATTCCGTTGAAAGGCATATCTACTGAAGAGGTCGCAGAGGCATTGTTTAATGTATATTGTCGATTGGGATTTCCAGAACGGATACACACCGACAATGGGGGACAGTTTACATCGGACATGATGGAACAAATTAATAAAACACTAATGATGAAGCACACGATGTCCAGTCCATGGCACGCGGAAGGCAACAGCATAGTGGAGAGAGTAAACGGAACAATTAAGACAACATTGACCAAATTAATCTCAGAACAACCAAAAGAGTGGGATCGATTTTTAAATCCGTTACTTTTCGCTTTGAGAGATTGTATACATGAATCTCATGGATATTCGCCATATGAATTGCTATTTGGACGCAAGTGCCGCGGGCCAATGAGAATCTTGAAGGAATTGTGGACGAAAGACGAAGCAGACGAAGAGGTCAAGAACGTCTACGAGTATATTGGAGACTTAAGAAATCGAATTGAGGAGACGTGCAACCTAGCAGCACAGGAGATTGAGAAGTCGCAAGCGAAGAGTAAAACCAGATATGATAAGAAGACAAAAGAGAGAAAGTTACAGGTGGGCGATAAGGTATTGTTATTATTACCCACGAGCAATCATAAATTAATGCTGAAATGGAAAGGACCTTTTTCTGTGGTCGAGCGTGTAAATTCTTTTGATTACAAGATTGAAGTGAAGAATGGAAAATATAAAACCTACCACATCAATATGCTGAAACGTTACATTGAAAGAGATACTGGACAAATCGAGGCAATTGGAAGAGAAAGAGAAGAAGTTGTAACTGCTGCTGCCGTGGCGTTGGTGCATGACGGAGACGACGAAAACGACGACGAATTATTAGAAGTCTATAGAGGACAACAGAAGGAGACGTTCAGAGATGTAAATATTAATCCAGACCTCGATGAAAAAAGTAAGAGAGACATTATGAAATTAGTGGAGGAATATCAGGACATTTTTTCAGACGTTCCAGGACGAACTTGTTTAGTCAAACATGAGATTAACCTAACATCAAACGAACCTGTTCGATCGAAGCCATATCCTACACTTTACAGTGTCCAGGAGGAAATCGACAAAGAAATCGACAGCATGATCAAAGACGGAATTATTGAGAGATCCGAGGCAGCTTATGCTTCTCCAATCGTAGTTGTGAAAAAGCCGGACGGAAGCATTCGACTATGTTGTAATTTCAAAGACTTGAACAAGATCACGAGATTTGATCCTGAGCCCATGCCAACGAAGGATGAGATATTTAACCGCTTGTCCGGAAGCAATTTATATTCTAAATTTGACTGTAGTAAAGGATTTTATCAAATTTCAATGGCGGAGGGATCGAAGGATTACACTACATTCACTTGTGCCCGAGGATTATTTCGTTTTAACGTAATGCCATTCGGACTCGTCAATAGTGGAGCCAGCTATTCTCGTTTAATGAGGAAAGTACTCTATGGAGCCAATAACTTGGAGAACTATGTCGACGACATCCTAGCTCATACGTCGACCACTGGGAAACATATAGAGGTGCTAAGAGATTTGTTCGAGAGGATGCGACAGGCGGGTCTAACTCTGAAACCCAAGAAATGTTTTATCGGATATGAGAAGATGGATTTTCTGGGACATACCATCGGAGGAAATCAAATTCAACCAAAGGAAGAGTCCATCCATAAAATCTTAGAAATCCCAAGACCGAAGACCAAAAAAACAAGTGAGAAGTTTAATTGGCGCAGTAAACTTTTACAGAGGATTTATTCCACGAGCAGCTGAAATGCTGAAACCTTTCACTGATTTAACGAAGAATCAGATGCCCCAGGAAGTGAAATGGAATGAAGATCTTGAAATCGCATTCAACAATATTAAGGAGAGTCTTTCTAAAAACCCGGTACTCAGATTACCTGACACCAAGAGGACCTATGTTTTACAAACGGACGCTTCGGGAGAGGGCGTGGGAGCTGTTTTGATGCAGGAGTACGATGGAGTGAATCATCCAATAGGATATGCAAGTAGAAAGTTATTGGATCGGGAAAAAAAATTTTCAGTGCAAGAGCGAGAAGCTTTGGGGGTCGTATGGGGGGTTCAGAAGTTTTGCAAATTTCTATATGGCCGAGAATTCGTAATTGAAACAGACCATTGTGGATTGCAACACATAGATAACAATAAAATGAATAATGCTAGAGTGATGAGATGGAGCATGGCTTTAAGCAATTATAAGTTCAAAATAAAGTATATAAAGGGCGAAAACAATGTAATTGCGGATTTCCTTAGCCGCGTTATTTGAGGTAATTAAAGAATCACAACCCATTAAACAGCTATCAGCTTTTTGCTACCCTGCTAAGGCGATTTTAGACTTAAGTAATTAGTAGCTAGGAATTTGCTTTTATTGACTAGAAGTTTATTGGAAATTGTAATAATTTGCATGTCAGACGATTTTTAAACATAATGAGACAGACTGGTAATTGTCATAAATGACTTTTTAAAGGGGGGGCATATGTGAAGGTCTCAATATGTTCAAAATCGTTTAAGTTAAGAAAAGTGTATATGTTAATTGAGGCTGGTCGAGGCTGGTCATAATAAGATAGTTGAGAAAGTGGGAGGGACTATAGGAGTTTCCTTCTTCCAATGAGAAGGCTCCAATGCGCGGAGTGACAGTCAAAGGATAATCGTCTTCTATATCTCTGCCTGAAAGAAAAGATCATGGTTCTTGCAATTACAACTGAGAACGGAGTACTCGTTGAAAAGGACAAAATGAGAAAGTTCATCAGAACTCTCATCAGTGATTATAATGAAGATTATTCGGACTGATTAATAGTTTCGCGTCGTCGGCGGAGGATTGCGTCCAAATAGTGGATATTCGAATCAAGGAACTGCACGAACTCGCGGTGTCGTCGCAGTCGAATGACAATCAATCGTCATTTAGCTACCTGTGGAGTAGAGGACAAATAATAATGGAGAGGGAATCTTCGTAACCACTTCAAAAGACGTCTACGGCTAATCCATTAGCCATCCGATATAGTGACGGGAGATTCATCTCGGAACGTGGACTGCTGGCGATCTGCATGTCGAAAGAAAAGGACGATCCATAAGTAAAGAATTCGCTGTGGAGGAATCTTCATCATCATCATCAAGAAAGTGGGAGGGAAGTGACTGAACTTGTTTATAATTAGATGACCAGCCTCTAAGTAGGGAAAAGATACATTGTCATGTTTGTGTCATATACGAGATTTTTATGCTTTTTATTATTATGTTAATGGAGAGACAGATTGATGAAGAATAATGCTAGAAAATACCAATACCTGTGTTACTCTCATATTTCTTGGAAGATTATACTCATATTCGCATTAGTATAGCCAATCATTGCATTGACGATTAGAAGTCTCGGATAGGATAAGTAAATCTGTCCTATATCCTTGACACCGGTCACTTCGTCGGTCGAAGGTGTTTCAGCTCTCATTGAGTCGATCGTCGTCCTGAGCTAGGGTCAAAGGTTCTAGAACGCCTATCATCGTCAATTAAATTTTCCGTGGGAAGTAACGTAGCCTAGATCTGTTTCTTCGTTGTTGCTAGTCGAGCGGAATTCCTTCAGCCGTCTAAGCAGCAAGTGTCTAGTCATAGACTCATGGTCTAGTAAACGAGACCAATGTTTTTAATGTTTTTTATTTTTTTAATAAAAAAACATGTTTTTTCATGTTTTTTATTTAAAAATTTATGTTTTTTACATCTATGCGTCCGCCTATTGACGCGTGCTACATAAATTCCCATATTTCGGAAATTTTCGATTTTTAGAACCAGCCCTTGAGGGCGCTCGCTCCCTAATGTCCCTATCTATGCGTTTTATCCGTCAGAAAGTTTAACTTCGGACCCACCCTCTAGCGTCGTCGGCAGCGGCGAAAGGCGCCTCACCGCCGGCGACGCGCATCGCCGTCAGGACCTGTTCCCCGGGCGCCGCTCTTTATGCGAAATTTTAAACTGTTGGGCCACGTCCGCTTAGGTGCCGTGAGAGCAGGGAACCTAGGCAGCGGCATCGTCGTTATCGATGGTAAGCGACCCCGTCTACGGCCCAACCCTTCGCTAATCACCCCTGGTAACCGGGCGCCGCGCTCAGGCGGACGCATCGACACTACACAGCTGGCCGACCGCTGCTGTTCTCTCTCCTTCTTTCCATCGCTCCAACCGCCTGTTCCCTTCGTCAGCGGCCAGCCAGACGCCGTCTCCGCGCAGCCTCTGTCAAACATGCGGCGGTCTTTCAGCGACCAAACTCTAGTCGCTGAAGACCGAAGGCTCTCCCGGGAACCTATAATTAATCGTTGCCGGTTTCTATAACCTATCTCTCGGTCTTTGGGCGGCCGTGGCGATTCTAAAAATTTGACCGAAGCCTTAGCGTCTTCTAGCCTAGCGCGTACTTAGTCCGTTTTACATAAATTAAAACTTTATTAATTAATTAAAATTAGTAGAAAAATACATTATTATAAACGCTAATTAATTAGAGTGACAGAACGCTCACCGAATTTCACAGTCTTCGACGGCGGTGGAATGGGCGGTGGAATGTACAGTACCGGGCGACTGCTTGAACGTAGTTGAATGCGACGGTCAGACGCTAATGGTTTCCGAATAAGCTCGGATAGATAACTGGGACACGAGGGATCGTGTAGGACACGGAACGTCAGTCGGCACCGTTTAAAGACGATCCGCTCCGGTAACCGTAGCCAATGTATATTGTCTCTCAGCAATGGAGTTACGTGGCCGTGCCACCTAACCCCATAAATCAGCCTAGCGGCGGCATTAAGGGCCGATTGAAGGCGGTTCAGCTGACAGGCTGGGAGACCAAGTAAAATGCTGTTGCAATAATCAACTCTGGCTACGATAAGAGCGCGTGCAAGTTGGGTCGCAGCCTGAGTTGAGATGTACCGGCGGATCTCTTTAATCTTCCGAAGTTTGGTGGAAGCAGATTCTGGTGACATTACTGACATGTCCCACGAACGTCAGCGATTCGTCCAGCAAAACACCTAACAGACGGACTTCGGTGGACGGAAGGATGACTGCATCGCCAATCTGGAACGGCGCGCGGTTTATCAGGTGGTTTCTCCTTGGCGTACTGATCCATAGAAATTCCGTCTTAGCGGGATTGAGTGCAATTCGATTCGCTGAGGTCCACCGTCCGATCTCTCGGATGCACTCCACAACACGAGACCGAAGACCCTCAGCTTCCGCTGGGGGGCAGAAGGCATAGATCTGCCCGTCATCCGCATAGACGTGTGAAGAAAGTCCGAACGATTCCGCTATTCTCCCGAACTCTCCTATGCAAAGAATAAATAGAAGAGGGCCGAGTGCCGACCCCTGAGGAACACCGCAGCGAACTGGTCTCACTGCGTACAGAGTATTTTCCCAACTGACGGACTGAGTACTGTCGGTCAAATAGTCTCGAAGCCATGAGAGGGCTCGTTCGTCGATCCCATAAGGACAACTGGAGGCGTTTGATCAGAATCTCGTGATCGACTGTATCGAACGCGGCTGTAAGATCGAGAAGGCCTATGAGAGCCAACTCTCCATTCGAAACAGCATCCACAATGTCATTGAAAATTCTAAGCAGAGCTGTCTCTGTTGAGTGCCCGGCCCTATATGCCGACTGGTTTTTCGGCATAAGTCCATTACGGGCCAAATGGGTGACTAGTTGTTTGTTTACCACCCTCTCCGCCAACTTCGAGAGAAATGGGAGAGTTGACACCGGACGGAAGTTGGTTACGTCCAATTGGTAAAGCCCTGGTCGTTTCAGGTGTGGTCGAACGATGGCGTGTTTCCGGGGCGTAGGAAACGCTCCACTCGCTAGGGACACGGACAATAATGTTGTAAGAAATGGCGCTAAGCTCCCTATGGCTTCCTTCAGTAATCACGTTGGGAGAGGATCGGTCGAGCATTGTTTGTTCGATGACGCTTTAATTCTGATTCAGAATGAGAATCACTAGCCAAAGGAATTTCTTCGCTGATATCGTTAATCACGTCAGAGGTAAAATAGAAAATTTTGTTTTTGGCCATCCAAATCCCCAGTGACTGCAGAATATTTGTCAATGATCAGTCTAAGCCCATGCTACCATCTGGAAAAATCAAACACAAGCTGCTTTCTGGAAAAATCAAAAATCGAATTCCTTAACCCACGCCGTGACTTCTTCGATCGACGGTGCATCAAATCCAGAGAGAGGGGCCCTCGTAGGCGTAGAAGCCGGCAGGACAATCGTCGGCTGTGCTGTCACGAATACCATTGACTTTGTTGTCGATGTATTCATGGTACTCCTCCGTCGAGAAATTGGCGGAAGGACGCGAGGACCCGCTGCTTTTGCCTGTGAGGCCGTCCAGCAGTTTCCAGGTCTCTTTCGAGTTATATTTAGCTGCTCGTGAGATTATTTTGCGTGATTAAGTTATATTTATGACTCACTGCAATGATGCCTATACTACACATTATGTAAAGCAATGTTAAACGACAGAGAGTCACCGAGTACTCGTCAATTAATTATGACGGCAAATCAACGCCGTGAAAATTGTGTTCCTACATTCACATTAATTATGCAGCTACCTTGAATGGTATTTGTAAACGATAATGTACTCAAACACGCCATTTCTAACTCAAATATCATTTTAATCAGTTTAATCATAAACATGGTAACGTGCTCTGTCCTTCAAACATGTCTAGACAACTGCACTATGACCCACAAGATGACGCCCACTAACTTCCTCTCTATTATATAGTGCCTTCTTATTAATGTTTCCTTTCACTCCCACCTTACTCATAAAACACGCGCTTACAGTATTGAACTGCGACGACCGTTTGAAATGTCTTCAGGACTGCTATAAAGACCTAGGGACCTACATTGTACTTGTCTGAATTCTAATTCATCAGTTAGAGAGAATTTGCAATGAAGCTGCAGGTGTATTATTATGGTCTGATCCACAAGCGAAAACAATCGAAGCTATGCATTGTGTTCGCTTCGTAACCTCAAAAATGCTTTAAATCAGAGTCGAGGCTCAAGTGAATGAGGTGTAGGGTGACCATTTTGGGTTTGGAGCAACAAGTCCTTCAAGTCATTAACCTAATTTGTAACTGAAAGAACCCCGATCTAGAGGATGGTCATCACCAATTGCCAATTACTGCACTATGTTTAAATTCGCAAACTGCGCTACTTTGGCCAAGTAATATGAAACATCAGTCACCATAGAGGGATTGGTGATTGCAGGGCTATTAAAAGGCGCAAGAATGCACGGCAGACCAAACACATCTTAGTTAGACAACGTCACCACTTGGAGTGGCCTTTCAAGATACGACCTTTTACATGCAGTTTAGAACAGAAAGCTATGCATGGAGGTCACTTGCCAGTTTGCACAGCCTCATAGCGACGATGGTGTGTAAGGGCGACGATGGCGTGTCCTTCTGTGGCGCATTTGGTCTTACCGTTCTTTGGCTCATGGTTCAGAAGACTTAACATCCAACGCTGGACCTGGCTATCACACGACTGTCGTACTAAGAAAGAAATCGACCATGTTCTCGTTCGCCAGAGAGACAGGGGCATCTTTAAATCCCTCCGTGTCTACCGTGGAATGGAATGCCCCGCCAATACTGACCATATGCCTGTAATCGTACAACTGACCATCAAACTCATAAAGCCAAAACGGAACGTAAATCTGCACCGATCATGTAACATATCTCGCTTGACCGACGACACCTGCCTTCAACAACAATACAACCTGGCTGTGTCGAACAGATTCGAGGCTCTCTCTGGTTTGACAGACGATGTCGATAGTCACTGGTCTGCAGTTCGATCCGCCATCTTGAAGTCAGCCGATGAAACGATAGGTTTTCGAGAAACCATGGCTCTCTGAGGAGACCTGCAAGGTCCTCAACCTCAAATCCGCTGCGAAACTTAGGAATGATCATCAAGAACGGAAGAGATTGCAGGGTATCTTCAAGGCAAAAGCCATAGAGGACCGAGTTGCTTTTGTCTCGCAACTAGTGGATGAAACGGAGGAAGACCTACGACACAACCACATGAGATCTGTATACAGGTCAATCAGGATTTTTGCCAGTGGCAATCGCTCATCATACTTCTTTACAAACGTTAATAAGACTGATGGTTCCCCATGCAACTCCACCGAAGAAACCCTACAACGCTGGCAGGAACATTTTCAAGCTGCTTTAAACTTCCTTCCAGGATCATCATCTCCTGACCTTGACAATGAAGCATATACTGCCCTCCCTGACCAAGACATCCTTACTGATGAGCCATCCCTCGCTGAAGTTATCGCCGCCATCAAGAAACTGAGAAATGGACGCGCAGCAGGCCCTGATGGTATTCCGCCTGAGCTGCTGAAATGTGCTCTGGGCTCAGTGTGCTCCGCTCTCCACTCTTTGTTTGTCCAGGTCTGGAGAACCGGCCATGCACCTGCAGAGTGGAAAGAAGGTGCTCTTGTCACTTTATATAAAGGAAGGGCTCAAAACTGGAATGTGGAAATTATCGACCGATTACTCTCCTGTCAGTACCGGGGAAGGTATTTTCCCACATCCTACTCAGCCAGATACAGCGATTACCCCTTAAGATACGTAGACCACAACAATCTGGATTCACCCCCGGCAGATCCACCATAGATGCCATTCTAGCGTTAAGACTCCTTTCCGAGTTACACTGGGAGTTCGACCGCCCTCTGAATGTAGCCTACCTGGACATTAAGGCTGCGCTCGATTCGGTGGATCGGACCGCTTTATGGAAAGAATTTCGAGCAAAAGGAATTCCAGATATTTTGCTCCGTCTGATAGAAGGTTTGCACCAGAATACGGGAGCTAGCATCCGGGTCGGTCAAAATTTCTCTGCTCGATTCTCAACTACATCTGGTGTGAGACAGGGCTGTATACTTGCACCAATCCTCTTCTCCATTGCCATCGACTGAATCTTAGATCGCATGTCTGTGAACCATGGCATTAGCGTCGGGTCACACCGCTTCACAGACCTGGTCTACGCAGACGATACAACTCTGTTTCTACCTTCTGCTACCAATGCCTCTGAATACCTCTCTAGTTTGAGCCATGCTTCTGCTCCAATTGGTATGCAGGTTTCCTGGACTAAAACCAAGTTACAGAACCTTAGATGTGGATCACAGCCCCACTCTATCGTGGTTGATGGGGAGTGTGTTGAGGCAGTAAACAGTTTCACATACCTTGATAGCGTGCAGTCCTCCAATGGACACTGTCATCAAGATCTGACCAGACGCATCACCCTAGCCTCTACTACCATGTTCTCCCTACATAATATCTGACAGGACAGACTCGCTCTCTCTGGCCATCAAGCTCTGTCTGTACCAGACACTTGTTCTGTCTGTCCTACTCTACGCGCCCGAGACCTGGACCTTACTCGCCTCGGAAGTAAGGAAGTTGGAAGCCTTCTATATGAGGTGCCAACGTCAGATCCTTGCAGTACGCTGGTATGACTTCATTACCAACGCGGAGATATCCTCGCGGACTGCATTACCATCACTTAATGATCTGATAAGTAGGCGCCGCCTTGCCATTTTTGGACATACAGCCCGCCTTGAAGAGACAGGTCCTGTTCATCAAGCCCTCCGCTGCCACGTCGACCTATCCAACGGTCGTCCACCTGACCGATCATGGAAGCGCTGTCCTGGTCGTCCCAGGAAAAGATGGATCGACCACATCCGTATACAGACCAGCGAGATTCCATTTACTCTCTGGTGTCGTGCCATCCAGCGGAGTCATGGTCAAGGGGTGATGCAACGGCCCCCGCTGGCCTCGCGCTTCTGATGATGATGATATTATCTTTGTTTGGAATTTGATGATGACTAACTCATCAACAGTTACACTTGGGTTCTTGATTCAAGGAAACTATTGCATTAAGTTCATTTGAAGATGTTACATCTGTACTTGCCCATCAGCATTAATGATATAATCAGTATTATCTTTGCTTTGAATTTTACAACTACTAACTCAGCTACAGTTAAACTTAGTTTATTGATTAAGTGAAGATAAACTATTGATTCAAATCCATTTAAAGATGTTACATTAATAAATCACTGGATGTGTATTCTGGACAACCTTTGCTCCAGAACCGTTTTATGTAAATAGTAACGTAAATTCATTCCCGAGCTCTCATGGCTCCTAGGGTAGTAGGGCGGCGCTGATCTCAGTTTCAAGGTCTTCAAAGAGGCGTCTGGTACAAACTGCGTGATACAGGGCCAGTGTTCGCATGAAACACGCCTGTATACTTCTTGGCTAAACCGCGAATTAGTTGCACCTCCACCTGGCGAATGAAGGATGAGTCGACCTTAGAGGCTACGGCGGGACTAGATCCCGTTTTGTCAGCGTGCCTCTCTATCGTGTTTCCAAATCTGCCGTCTTCTCGGAAGTAAATGCAAATTAAAATACGTTTATAATAAACATAAGGATTGTCTGAATGCTTAGATTCGAATTACGGTAAACTGCAGTCAGATAAAAGGTGTCAATTGAACCTTAACAAGTTTCATATAACTTGGACAGAGTTTACTGGAATTGACGATTGCATTCTTATAGGTGCTAGGCATAGTGGCATAATTCTTCCAAGTTTGACAGAGGAATGAAATAATGTCCTTATGAATCTATAAAGTTCAAGACATCTTATTCCGTTTCGAACGAAATTTGGAGACTGGCAACTTTTGTTTACTTCTCACTAGCGGAGAAGAATAAAAACTCCAGAACCCTGCATATATCTTTTTATAATAGTAGCTTATTTTGAAATAATATAATCAAGAAATAATCAAAAGGTACTCGATTAATACTGCTAAATATGATTAACAATGTTTTTGAATTAATAATTCTGTTGCAATGCAAATTACTGTGAAAACAAAAGTCCTTACGTTAGTTATTAGTTAGTGGCACAATTATCTACTGTAGTTCGAGTGTCAAATATATTTTAACTTTCTTGAAAACACTGCATGCATTGATCTATGCCGTTTAAGATTATCTCTAATTAGGATTTATTTCATAAGGCGCTCACGAAAATTTGTTTGCTTCAATCACAACATTTGTCCTTTAATCGATGCTTAGGCGAGAAATAAACTGGTTAACATCAAGACACGTGTCCGGTGTCAGTGCGTAGCAACCAAATGGTTCTAAGCAGGATAGGCTATAAAGGAAATGCGGAGCCAATTAGCCCTTTCATTGTATATGTTTGCAATTTCAGTGGAGTGTTGTCAAACGTAATGTCACACTCTTTTCCAGGTTTCGCCACGAAGCAAAGTGTGTACAAGGCAATCTCCGTCTCTGGACTTGTATACATGAAGAACGGGCTCCATTTCGGATTGAAGCCATGCCACTTAAACTGGACGTAACCAACGCTACTCTGAAACAAATAATCCATTCATACTATGCTTTTTCAATTTCAAGCTTCAGCAATTGAGTCAATGAAATATCCATGACCTCTGCACTTTCAGTGAAGAAGACTATGTACCAGTGCTTTCGATTCAATACGATAAGCAACGAAATAATTACATGAGTGAGCATCAAAAACCAAATCAAATGATAAAATTATTATTAAGTCCACATGACGAAAAGCCTATAGGCCAGGGTTGTCCAACTGGCGACCCGCGGGCCAGTTTCATCTGGCCAGCCACCGAGTTTGGGAAAATAAAAATTTTAGCTATAGGACCGGTTATTGCCGTTATTTTATAGGACTATACTAAGACTAGGAGGTTACCAATTTACTTACTTATCCACACTTCACAGGTGACGGCGGTTATTAAACTTACTTATTTGTTACTTATTACTAACTTATTTACATTTTGTCATCTCGCAGCAAGTCTCGTTCTCGCTCAGTTAAAATTTGACGCCGTTTTGAGCAGTTTGCTAATGTAATAACACTCTCGTTTCTTGTATACTGTACGACTTGGCGCCACAAGCATTGGTATAGACATTGCTGGTATTGTTAGAGAAAAACCTTTCCCGCAGTGCTCGAACTAGAATAGAAAGTCTTCATTCAATAGAATAGAATGGATCATTAGATTGAAATTGAGCAGACTCAATCGAACGACTCACTAGTATTAGGTCTACTAAATCTAACTAAGACGGTAGAATACTTACTTGCTTACTACTTAATTTTAACTGGTATTCTATGCTCAAATGGTAATATTACAGGAACATAGCTGTTTATAGCAGTTACCACCATGCGTCCGGCATAAGCCTGTATGTTGAAGCCAGCTGTGGACGACATATTTGTAAACGCGCACCTCAAGACAGAGCAGCAGAAAATGGCGCCCACCAATCAAAATCTGTATACTATACACGAATATTGATGAGACTTTTTCATTGGTCGGCACTATTTTCTGCTGCTCTGTCTTCGCAAACGCAATATTGCTTGTGCAACATTGCGTTTGCGTAAAAACATATGGCGGATAGGTTCCGCCCACACGTCCATAGCTGGCTTCAGCCGTTAAGCAGGCCTGCTTAAGCTCATGTTCTCTCCTGTGTATTATTGCTCCAAGGTTACCACTGAAGTGCTTTTTATTTCTTGGTTAACACTTAAGCTTAGTCTTACACTAGTTATAGGCCTATATAGTCTTATTTTCAGTAGTGTCATTTCACACTTTTCTTGGGGGCAAGAATTTTTTTTGCAAATTTTGGCAAATTTTTAAAAATTTTTGGCAAATGTTTGCCCATCTCACATTTATTTATTTAATACATTATACCTGATTTCTTCATTTCTTTGGGGGCCACGGCACCCCATCCCGCTTCCAAATTGACTTATTTTATAACAGTTTTATATGGCATGCCATACATATATTGTAATTATGCCATATTAAGCGCTACAACTTGCTTGGCCCGCCAAGGGTCCAAACATTTGTGTGCGGCCCGCAATAGCATGACGGTTGGACAACGCTGCTATAGGCATAATTGATAGACAAATATTATGTGAAAGCCGAGGTATATGGACTGAGTTTTCAGTCATCCTCCCTTTTATCTCAAGTCTTCAGACTTTCCATCTTGGGTGTCTTAGCGGGCATGTGAACCGCGGAGGAGCGATTCTATGTGCTTTTCGCTCTTTTGTCCGTGTTGAGTAATGTTGAAGAGCTATCGTGCTTACTGTTAGATTAATACGCTGCCTCACTGTTGTCAACTTGTTTTAAGAGGCTCTGCAATTGCTACTGGTTTACGGCGTCAATTGTTCCTTAGAAAATATTTAAGACTAGCTGTTTGCGCGTCAAAAAATGACTGGAGAGCTTGGCTAATTTCCTATCTGATTTTGTGTAAAATACATTCTCACGTGTTCAAATGTTGTAGGAACTGTACAAATAACAGTAATTGTATCAAAAGCCATTACAAGTGATTGGATGACAGCTACAAAGTAATCTCAACCGTTTGGAAATTAAATTTCGAATTAAGACAGCAACCTCAGATTTTTGACCAAATGATCGACCACCGCATCAGGTGGCTTAAGCAAAGTATCGACTGCTTTGTTAAATGCCAATCAATATGGACAAGTCGACTAAAGCTAGACGTTTGCTTATAGAGATTGATAGAATGACTGAGTTTGTAAGTCATTAATTTAACCTGCAGATGACGCGGCATAAACCGGTTGAAATACTTTGAAGTAATATATTTTTAAATTTAAAATGTGTTGAGGCATTGTGTTCAAGTATATAGAACAGGATATGTTATGGGCCTATAGAAAAATCAAACAGTTTCGGGTATATGTAAATACCAATGCGCAAAAATCATGCCGCAAAACAGATGCAGCGAAACTGCTGTTGAACATGAAGTACGTCTAATAGTATTAGGCTCCGCGCTCGTGGTATTTCCATATCGTTTAACTCCTATCCTTCCAATATAATATGCCATAAATAAAGTCCAATGTTGAACACTTTCAAAACTTGAGCTTTCACTTCTGCTTTTCTTGATCTTCATCTGCACTTTTGTCAACCTCTGTTAGCCACCTGGATGCAATTCTTGAGAACTGGTTGACACTGCAAGCTCACTTTTTCAGATTCAGTTGGTCCTACTTAGGTGGTTACGAATCATCTGACCTAATTCTCACAAACCATGATTCATGCGTTTGTTTCTAACCTGTTATAGCTATATAGACTACGCCAAAATCATCAAAGTTGATCTTTCGAAATGCATTCTTTACACCATTTTATCCAATCCAAATATGTCTTCACAGTTAATCTATCGTCTCTCTCTCTCTCTCTCTCTCTCTCTCTCTCTCTCTATCTATCTATCTATCTATCTATCTATCTATCTATCTATCTCTCTCTCTCACACACACACACTCACTCTCTCTAATCTCACATATAGAGTTTGATCTTGAACACCATTCGCTGGTTACCAGCCACCATCAGAGATCAGTTGATGACCCTCTGTGTTATTATGAAATCTCTTAAATTCCAGACTCCTCTCTCTCTACTCAGCACCTTATTCAATATTCATCTTTCTGATTCTATTCCGAAGAGATCAATATGTAGGCTACACTGCGGGCAAACATCTTCGATCCTTTGGCTCCAATAACCAAAATAGCTGGTTTGGAAGTTCTAGTTTTCCTGTTTTGAGCTCTAGACTACGGACGCCTTCATCCCTACGCCAATAAGTATTTACCAAACTTACTTTTCATGCAATACAGAAATACTTCTTCTCAAGTTTTGCGTCGAGAGAACGGGGCCACTGAGTATTGCATATACATTGCGCCATTTGCAGTCAATGCATACCGAATGTTTAAAAATCGAATATTCCGTCTATTGAATGAAAAATAAACAATACAGGATCTCTAGTTTACGAATCACTCTGAGTCTCTGTACCGTAGTATCGCTAGCCTTTTACCTTTTCTCTCGAAGAGAAAAAGGGCGCCGTTGTCAACTCGAAGTTGTTGGAGCGTTCTTCCTCGTACATTCGCATCCAGTTGTGCAGTCCCGAGACGTTGCTATCATTTATCTCTCCGAGGAAGACATGTTCGAAGCCACTGCTATCAAGTGCTTTACCTTTTGATCGACTGTATGGCTTAAACCAAATTTCTTTCAAGTTCTTCCTAAACGCTTTAGAGTCATTCTTGCAAAAGTCTGTAAAATTCAAAACAGTTATTTACTTATATTATTTCCAAATGCATTACGTTTGTGTCAAAGTACAGTATGGGTCAATAAAGCCGATGTAGCAAATTATATTAACTCCCATATAATAATAACTCCTCCGTCATTATTATATATTTAGCTGCTGACCCGTCAAAATGATGGTTGAGTGGCTATTTCCTATCCCGAATTATCGCAAAAGTTCATATTATCACATGCAACAATTTCTAAATCTGAAAATGTAATGTGAATGTGTGATTAGCATTAAAAAAATTTCCTATGACCTCACTGGATGGTCTTGCCCTCCACAGTGGGCTGCACAGTGGGCTGCACACTATAACGGAACCTACGACTACGGTTTGGGCCTACGATTCCAAAGGGATTTGGTCTCATACGGGGGGATGCGACCTCCAGGAAGACCTACGGACCATTTTGGGCATACGGCTTCAATTTGGGCTTACGACCCCAAAGAGGCTTTGTCTCCCACGGATGACTGGGACTTGGTCTCCTGCAGGGCTTCTCCCATGAGGGGCCTATGGCCCTCACGGGGGTCTGGGGCCTGGTCTTTCACGGGAGGCTGCGCTCCGAGTAAGGCCTACGGCCTGACATGGGGACTGCACCCTGCAGCAGGACCTGCGGCCCCACACGTGGGGCTTCGCCCTCAATGGAGCCTACGGCCTCCCTGGGGAACTTGGGCTTGGGAGGAAGGTTTGGGAAAAGGAAAGGGGCTGTGCGGAGCTATCGGAGCGGCGGTGTGTTCGGGTTTTTGAACAGGGGTTGGGGCCGGTGGGGTGCGACGAGGATGGGTTGAGGGATGGGCGGTTTGGAGAGAAGGATGGGGTCGGGAGAGAAGGGGATGCGGGTCGGGGAGGGAGGCTTGAGTGGAGGAAAACGGGTTGTGCGGGTTTTCTGAGCGGGGATTATGAGGGTTTTGAAACGGGGGTTAGGGCCGGTGGGTTGGCGTGGGGCGGTGATGGGTTGGGCCGGGGTGGTTGGGTGAAGAGGCTGGGGGTTAGGGGGAGGAAAGTGGTTTTGAGAATTTTCGGAGCGAGGGTTGTGCTGGTTTGGGAACTGGGTTGGGGCCGATGGGAAAATATTGCATTTTGTTCCATCTGTTGACGTGGTGTGTTTTGTCGGAGTTGATGAATAGCCATTGAATTCTTGCGGCAGCGTTTAGTCGGTTCAGCAGCAGCAGTTGCAATTCTGCATCAGTCGAAGCAAACGGCATAATATCGTCAACATTTCTCAGATTTGTGATCTTCCTCCTATTTGTAATGCCACCACTGAGTTCCTCTATGGTATCTCACATCACAATTTCGACCAGAGAGAAAACGCATCCGTGTTTCAATCCTTTCTTGACTCTGAAGCTTTGAGATAATGTGTTGACTGCCTTTACTCGGGACCATTGATTCTTGTATTGATTGGATAGAAGGGTCACCAAATGGATTGGATACCCCATGTCCCACACTGTTAGGGTCCATTCATATAGTACGTACGCACTGAGAGGGAGAGAGTTTGGATTTTAGAGATTTTTCCTACTGTATGTACGCTGTGTGCAACGGGGGAAGCGAGGTTGAAAATATGCTTTTCTTGCGTACGTACTATATGGATAAGCCCTTATCCATAGCCTGCGTATGGATAACATAGTGCTATCCATAGCCCTACATTAGCGCGCTTTATAAAACTCTATGACGACTTGCAGCAACGCGGACAATCATAATATGCAATTAAACATTGAATAATCGATGTTGCATTACCGATAGATTTTGAGCATACTTATACCTTTCAGAATCAGCTACTTCGTCAAATTATCTCAAATATAATTACTGTTAATGAATATGTGTGCTTGCCTTGTTTTGCACAATCAGTCAATCCTTGATTGCATTTTTGAAATAAGTACAATATTAAAAATTGAGGAACAATCGCTAGTCTCATGTGCTAAATAGTAAACAATTAGGTAAAAATTGGATATAGTTGAGATACACCTATATCCTCTGGAGAGTTATTATTAAATAGAGATAGTTATGATTATACAGTATAATAATAATTATGCACTTCTATAGCACCATTTCTAATACTCAAGGGTATCAATCGATGGTACAGTATATACATTATATATTAATGACAGGGGAATACTTATTATATATAATGACGGGAAATACTTATTAAATATAATAATTACTTGGGAGTCGTTATCATATGCTATACCGGTACCATTCGATTTCATTGTATATATTTTCATAGCCCCTGGTCAAATGTATGACATTTGGCGTTCATCTTTGATATTATAATTATCGTGAATGCATCCATTTATGTTTTTCATTTAAATTCTAAGATGCAGCTGCGTCACCGCACGAAACCAAGGCTAAGGGTACGATGCGTTAATTACAAGCATGAACTACTATCATTGCTAGAGTTAATTACCAAAAATTTTAATATACAGTAGTGGTCATAAAATTAAAGCACGCCATATTTTGGTACAGTTTCATGATTTCTTGCTTGTGCAACTCGCAGAATTTAAGTACACGTTTAAGGTTTTTGCAAAGATGGGCAGGAAATTTGGCACACGAGCGCGATTAAATAGAGTCATGTATCATCATCATCATCATTAACCGTGGGCTCATCGCCCGTTGGTGTATAATGCCATCTCCACAGTTTTCTGCC
The DNA here is from genome assembly GCA_018105865.1 of Metaphire vulgaris. NCBI lineage: Eukaryota > Metazoa > Annelida > Clitellata > Crassiclitellata > Megascolecidae > Metaphire > Metaphire vulgaris. The sequence continues at coordinate 27,626 of JACLAT010000068.1, forward strand.
ATTCTTTCCTGTCCGTTGCTCTGTGACTAAGATCCTGTAAACTGCTTCCACACCATTCTTCAATATCATCACACCATTCCTTGTGTGGTCTCCCTCTCTTATTGGCACCCTCCATTATTCCAAACATTAGAGCTTTGATCTTTCTGTCCTCTTTCATTCTGCATATGTGTCCGAAAAGTTGGAGTTTTCTTTGTTTTACTCTTTCCAGCATGGTTTGTTTGGGCTGAATTCTCCTGTATAGTTCTTCATTTGTGATTTTTTCGACCCATCCGATTCGTAGTATTTTTCTATAACATTTTCTTTCAAAGGCTAGTATTTTTCTTTCCAAGTCTTTGGTGATGGTCCATGTTTCGCATCCATATAAAAAGCTGCTGAAGATACAGGTTTCGAGTATTTTTTTTTGTTTCAGTGCTTATTGATTTGCTTTTCCAGATCTTATCCATTGCCATCAGTTGATCTAGAGCTCTTGCTGCTCTTCTTGCGACCTCTTGTCTGCAGTCTAAGTCATGCGTCATATTGCTTCCAAGAGTCATGTATAGTCATCAACAAAACATAATAAATTTATGGAAATCTCGTTTCTTATGTGAATCGTGCATATTGAAGAAAGGTGATGAGAACAAAATAATGGCCTTGGTAGGTTGGAAGAAGTGAACTAGTGACTGGGTACGCTAGAAGTCAGATACAAAAAGTTAGCTGCAGAAACATCAGAAAACAGCGTAAAAACTTCATTTGATCATAAAATAAAGAAGAGACACATGCTTAGAAAAAAGCCAATCAGTTCTTTAAAGTACATGTCATGGCGATCGGATAAGAAAGAAACTGAAGAAAAATTGGACAGGTGATATCAAGCAGTGGACTGCATTGGCTTTAGAAACAAGAGACGTACAGAGGGGTTTGGTAAAAAAATCTTCCATGATGCGTTCTACCCTCGGACCGAGGACGGTCAAAAAACAGAACAAAATAGGAAGACAGGCCACAAACACAAAACGTCTGTAGTGAACGGAGTTTAGGGGCACCGCTCACTACGTGGGGATCATAACGGATGAAGATGTTTCTCCAAACCGTTCCGGTTCACGGTACGGTCCTCTCTAGATGGTCTGTGTTCAATAGCCGGCCATAGAGAGGTCCACTATTCGTTGCCCCAGCAAAAGATGCCTTTGTTATAATCCAATTACAAATAACTTGCAAGCAACCATCAGTACAGCCAATCATCTCATACTAGTTCATGATAGACATTAACTATAGCGAACCAGCAATGAGTCTATCTTTGGCTAACGGCTACAAACACGACTCAATGATTAATATACAAAGCACTAAAACATAGAAAAGGAGCGGATGATGACGAATACGAGGGGTTTCCGAAAACCATTAATAACTCCAACTATCATGTACTATACGTCCATGTGAAATTGCATCACAAACGCATTTCTCACTTTGTGTCAGCTATACTAATTTCAGCAATCAAAAGTAGAAGCTTGTATTTTGATGAACGTGTCCAATCCGTGGCCTTATTTTCAGTAGGTGGTGCCGCTGCAGTTTAGAATTTAAAGACAAACTTAAATGGCTGCATTCAGGATATATCACCGCAAATATATACACCACATTTCAAGCATTCTCAACCAGGGATCGACAGAATAAATTTACAATGAAATCTAGTGGCACCGGTTTTATTGGCCACACTGTAGACTCAATTTCAATTATCACATATCTACAATATTGAGTTCGGTAGAGGGCGCCGCATGTGGCAGCCACAGAATTTGAATATCGTCGTGATTAATGCTGTTTTTTTTCTTACTTCACGAAGTGTTCTCATATTTTATGCGTAGCAAATTTTGGTCTTAGTAGTTATTTATCGCATGAGTCGTGGAATGCCTGATTTTTCTGCGATTTTAGTTGATTTAAGACCGTTGAACTGACTGGCGATACCGGCGTTTAGTTGTATACTGATCGCTACTTCGCTTGAATTTCCGTTAATCTAAGATGGCGTCTTCTGTGATTAGCCGTTTTTGTTGCGTCGTCTTCTCGTCAACAGTGAAATTCGTTTTGTCTCTAACTGGATCTTCCTGCTTTTTTCCGTTGCTACAGAATTTACTGAAATGGCCACGGCAGGTAAGATTGGGATCGTTCAGTACTATGGCAGAGCGGATCTGTTATCGTTCTACTCAGGCCAACTGTCGCCGTCTACTGACACGATGCTTCGACTTTAAATGCTTGGAATATATGCTGTCTATAAGCTTCGGCGATTCGGTCGGTACCTGCGAATTTGTCACTATCGTGGCCGTCGTGCTGGTCTACACCATAAGCGGTATATTCGTCACGTTGAGCGTAGTAATGGCAGTACCATCGTGACTGGAAACCGACCAGAGGCTCCTGCTATTGCGTGTGACTCTAGAACATCGATTCCTATCCGGGAACCTGCACTGGTATATCCGAAGATCGAGCGCCATACCAACCCTCCGACTCGTCAGATCAGAGCGGGGCTGCTGAACATACGGTCTGTGAAAAGTAAGCTGGAGAATATTCCTGACCTTCTTAATGAGTTCAAACTGAATGCTCTCATTCTCACAGAGACTTGGCATGAGAGTGCTGACATTGTCGCTATCAAACGACTTCGTGGCTTTGGCCTCAACGTCATTGAGGCCGCACGGGTCTTACCGTCGGGAGTGGACTTAGACAATACCAACTTCGTCAATCACGGCGGACTAGCGGTCATTTCAAGACCTGGGACTATTGTTGCTAAAGTTGAATCGAAGCTGAAGCCCAAGTCGTTCGAGCATCTCTGCTGCCGAGTTGGCAGTGGATGCACGTCGCTAATTATCGTCGCCATCTATCGTCCTGGGTCTCACGGCGTTCGTGACCTGTTCTTTACTGAACTGTCAATGTTACTTGAATCTTTGTCCACCTATAATTGCGGAATTCTTATTGCTGGAGACTTGAATATTCATCTTGAGCGTCCTTCTGACATGGATAGCCAGAAACTTGAGCAACTTTTCTCCTCGTTTGAGCTGAAGCAATTCGCTCGGGACCCGACCCACGAACACGGCGGCCTTCTTGACGTGGTCATAACGTCTGAAAAGTGTACTCCACGTGACGTGGTTGCAGTTGAGGTCGGAATGTCTGACCATAAACTAATTCATTGGACATTACCTGTCGCAGCGCTGAACTTGCAGTACACCACAATTTTACGGAGGAGTTGGAAACATTTCAAGGTTGAACGGTTCGTCGAGCGGCTCGAGCGGTCACCGCTCTGTACACCGGTCGACCCCAGCTCTACTGCAACTGATCTGGCGCTTTGCTACCAGTCTGTCATCACGGAAATCTTAGATGACATTGCACCGATGACGAAGCTGACCGTGCGACCCCGGATCCACCGACCCTTTTACGATGGTGACTGTCGACCGGCTCGACGGCGAGCGCGTCGACTCGAGAGGGTCTATCGGAATAAGAAAGCTTCAGACGCCGAATCTTACGCTCTGTCGTCTTGTCGCGATGCCCACAGAGCAAGCAGAGCCTTAGGAAGAATGAAAGGTCGTCAATACTGGCGCCAGGCGATCGACTCTGCGCATGCAGATGCCAAGCAGACGTGGAACGTATTGGACAGTCTTCTTGGAAAGAACGACATATCACCTCGCGTGCCTTCCAATTTCAAGGCTGCTGACTATCATGCCTTCATTGACAGTAAGGTTACGAACATTCGGGATAGAACAGCTGAAGCTGGGCCAACGACTTACCACGTCTACTCCGGTCCCTCCTTTGTCGGGTTTTTGCCGCCGACACTGGCAGAAGTCGTAGCGAGTGTCAGATCATCACCCAACAAGCAGTGCTCATCTGACCCACTCACTGCCTATGTGGCTTCTTAAGGATGTGATCCTCACGTTGGCTCCGTTTCTGACGGCCATAATGACTGCATCCCTCGTTAATGGTGAGTTTCCGTTGCCGTGGAAGCATGCCATTACCCGCCCGCACCAAGTTTTGTGTCTCAAACAAACCTCATCATCTCATAGAGTAAACTTCGGAGTGCCCCAAGGATCCGTCTTAGGGCCTGTATTGTTCAGTCTCTATACCATACCACTATCATCCTTAATCAATTCCCTCAACTTGAATCACCAACTCTATGCCGACGACATTCAGTTATTCCTGTCCTTTTCGCCATCCTCATTTGACACATCAATTACTTTGCTTGAATCAGCATTCTCGTCTATTTCGTCGTGAATGTCATCTAACCTCCTTGCTCTTAATCCATCCAAGACAGAATTCCTCTTAATAGGTCTACCCCAACAAGTTAACAAAATTGACAGTCCCAAGCTAGTCCTGACTCCAGATACCACAATAACCCCTGCTCCAAATGCAAAAAATCTTGGTTTAAAATTTGATTCATCCCTAAATTTAGAATCACAGATCTCCCAACTATCGAAATCCTGCTATGCCCATATTCGCGATCTACGTCGCCTCCGTCCTTGCCTTGACACCAAAACTGCATCCACAATCGCCACTTCAATAGTCCATTCCAAACTGGATCACTGCAACTCCCTTTACTATAACCTCCCAAAAACCTCCATCAACAAATTAAAATCAATTCAAAATGCACTAGCCCGAGCAGTAACCAAATCACCAAAGTTCTGCCATATTTCACCCATACTGAAGTCACTAACTGGCTTAAAATATCCGAACGTAATAACGATTACCTACAGTTCACTTCATTCGTCAAAACCGGTTTACCTTCGTAAACTCTAACGCCTCAGCCTCCCCGACCTACACGATCATCATCTCATCTCACACTTTCACGTCCGTTAAATCAGGCATCACTCAAAATCTGCAACCGCGCTTTCTCATACGCCGCACAAGAACTTTGGAACTCAATTCCAGCCTCCCTCCTCATCCTACGACGTGGTCAAACAATAAGCTCCGAATCCTCATTTCCTTTAATTCCTTCACTATCTCCTCAAGCCTTTAGGTCTAAACTTAAAACCTTCCATTTCGAAAAGTCATTTCCTCCATAGCAATAACAACCTGTCCCGCCGCCTCATAGATACACTGACCTTTGCCCAGCCGTCAAACCACCCTGTCTATAGCTATTTCAAGAAAGATTAAGCGCATAAGAATAAGCAGCTACTGCTGTGCTGCTTTCCGGGGCGCTGTAGAAGTTTACGAGATTTTACTTTACTTACTTACTTTACTTTACCTTAAGAGGGCAGGCCTTGACCCCACCGACCTAGCCAGTTTCAGACCAATAGCCAACCTTCCATTCCTGTCGAAGCTGCTCGAGAGACTGGTGAACACGCAACTCGTCAGGCACCTAGCCTGTAACAGTCTCATGCCGCGTCATCAGTCTGCCTATCGAGCGGGCCATTCCACTGAGAGAGCCCTGCTCAGGATTTTCAACGACATTGTTGACGCGATTACCAATGGGGATCAGGCGCTTCTGTGTATGCTTGACCTCTCCGCAACGTTCGATACCGTCGACCACTCTATCCTCATTCGCCGCCTCGAGCTATCCTTCGGTATTAAAGACCAAGCGCTACTTTGGCTGTGCGACTACCTCTTCGAGAGGACACAGTCTGTCACCTGGGAGGGCCGCACGTCAGCTAAATGTCCTGTACGCTGCGGAGTACCACAAGGGTCGATCCTAGGCCCACTCCTGTTTATCCTATACGTCGCGGATGTGGGACGCATTGTAGACTCGCATGGGCTTGCCTGGCATGCTTGTGCTGATGGCAGGCAGGTGTACACCTGCCCATTTCTGGAGACGGATCATTTGCGATCTCGCCTACAAGACTGCATCTGAGAGATAATGCAGTGGACAGCGACAAATCGCCTTGCGTTAAACCCCGAAAAACTGGACTGCTGTGGATTAACACCCCTCGAAGGGTCCACCAGATCAGTCGAACGCCGTTTACGATCGGAGATGCTGTCGTCTTCCGTCTACCGAAGTGCGCCTCCTCGGTGTTCTCCTTGATGACTCCCTATCGTTCGTCGGCCAAGTGAACTTCGTAACCCGCGCTTGTTGCTTTCAGCTCCGAAAGATTAGGGAGATTCGCCGTTACATCTCAACATCAGCTGCGATACATTTAGTCCGTGCCCTGGTGTTATCTAGGCTAGATTATTGCAATAGCCTCCTCCTCGGCTTTCCCGACTATCAGCTGGGCCGACTGCAATCGGTCCTGAACGCCGCCGCCCGGATGATTTTCGGTGCCAGGTGGCATGATCATGTTACCCCGTTATTGAGGGATAAGCTTCATTGGCTCAAGATTCAGGAGCGTATCGTTTTTAAACGCTGCTCGCTGACCTTCCGAGCCTTGTATGACCCTTTCTGCCCGGAATATCTTTCAGCGTTGATACGCAGGCCGGTGATGACATATTGTCGCAAACAGCTTCGTTCCAGCAAACGACCTCACCTCCACGTTCCCCTCCGTCCAAGACCGTGAAGCTTGGAGAAAGATCCGTGACTCGGGGCAATCCTCTCCTTTGGAACGCACTTCCAGTTTCAGTGACCATGACAACCAACTTCGAGTCGTTCTTATCGAACCTTAAAACGCATTTATTTCGTATATCGTATGACTGCCTTTTGTAAAACGCTCTTGCCTTTGGCCTTGGCCATGCTATAGCGTTACATAAATTATCAAGTAAAATAGAATAGAATACACAAATTAATTGTCTAAATATTTACAACGCTTGAGACGAAAAAATTAATTGCAGCAACTTATTTGATTACTTCTTTATGTTACTGTCTTATTTGTGCTATGTATACTGCAACGCCCACACACATCCACAAAAGCACACCCACGCACACATTGTGTCATGAATTTACCATAACGTGTTAGTTGCTCATAAAGTACATGAATGAGTCCGTTCTTTTTGGAAATATGCTTCAGAAAGTCCTCCTGAGCTTTGTCGCATTCTGAGCGTTTTAATTTTACACACGGATCTTCAATTCCTGTCGTTTTGTTGTAAAATGGAAACAGGTTTTTGAAGGGTTGGTCAGTGTCTTCTATCTGCCGGAACAATCTTCTACATACAGAATAGATATCATATCTTATTATAATATGTTTGATATATGTATTACAATTTTCGAATTACACTTTTATTGTCACCATTTGAATCGATCCTCCATTAGCATAAAACACATGCTTGATCATTATATGCAGGCAACAAGTGAAGCCGTTACTTAGCCTAAGTTCTTAGATTTCTCGCAAATTGCACAGGACCAGGCTACTGGCCAGGAATTTGCCTTCGGTGATGCCCCATAACTACAGGGGGTGTCAATGCCCAGTGTTTCGTCTAGATTCCTTGGATCCAGGGGGATAGAAACAGGCGGGAGATGGTGGCGGGGTTCGATGCTTGGTTCCCGAAAAAGGAAAATACAAGTAAATGATATGATTTCCATTGTCATCTCTTCCGTTTTCATACGATCCATTCTAATTTTTGTGGAGTCAGTTATAGTGCTAAAGTTTCAATGTTATTTTCAGAGGCGAATTTACTCCTTTAAAATTCTAAATGAATAGTTTTAATATCAGTCTGCCTTGGTGATAGCTAACACCACCCCTGGAAAGAGGTGTAGGGGCAGCGGTGTCTGTCACAAACCGAGCGGGATGTGCCCCACCCATGGGCGTAAAGCACGGGGGGACGGCGGGGGATGGTCCCCCCGAATAATTAGTTGGCGGGGGACAGAGTATCAATTATCCCCCCAATGTTTTGGGCTATATGGTAAAAAATTCTATCCTATCCTATGATGTTAATGCCAGAAATACGCCAAATCCACATTCTCTCATTTCGGATGACCTTTTTTGGCTTGTCAGGGTATTTGGAGAGGGAAAAATATAAAAATATCAGGATGACCTTCTTTTTGGCTTGTCAATAGGTATTTCATGGGCGATTTTAAGTCCCCACCATAATATGCAATATCCCCCCAAAATGGGGGAATATTTATATTTCTGGAGGGGTCAACTTTTTAAAAATTATTCTATCCCCCCAATGTTGACGCCAGGTTTATGCCCTGACCCCACCCCCGATGGGGTCTAAAAAATCCCAGAGCTAAAACCGCTATCTTTGTTTAACCCGTCAAAGGGGGAATTAATTTTTACAAGACGTTACCAATTTGGGTAATAAATTTTGGAGAATAACGTTATTTTGAACTGTGAACATGTACTTTTTAAACTTACTATATTTCAGGCTATATAGAAGCTACAAAGATGTGGTTTGCATCATTGTTTAGCATTTTTATTGTACTTACCATCCATCCGTGCCAATAAAGAAATTTCGGGGGTTGGGCCCACCCTACAGGCCAAAATATGACCCCCTTCCAAAAAATACGTTCAAAGGTCAATAAAAAAATTTTTTCAGCGGTGACCCCCCTAGGTTCAGCGGCAAAGTTGTAATTTTGTGTCTTTGGAACAGATTAGTTCAAAAATTTTGAAGATGGGACCCAATTTGGGGGAGTTATGGTGTTTCTACACCAGGCACCCGTTGCTCGGAGAAGTTAAATTTTTTTGCGAGAATCTCAAATCTGAAACACCTTACCTTGCAGGCTATATAGAAGCTACAAAGACGTGGTTTGCATCATTGTTTAGCATTTTTATTGTACTTACCATCCATCCGTGCCAAAAAAGAAATTTCGGGGGTTGGGTCCACCCTACAGACCAAAATATGACCCCCTCCCAAAAAATACGTTCAAAGGTCAATAAAAAATTTTTTCAGCGGTGACCCCCCTAGGTTCAGTGGCAAAGTTGTAGGTTGGTGTCTTTGGAACAGATTAGTTCAAAAATTTTGAAGATGGGACCCAATTTAGGGGAGTTATGGTGTTTCTACACCAGGCACCCGTTGCTCGGAGAAGTGAAATTTTTTGTGAGAATCTTGAAATCTGCAGGCTATATAGAAGCTACAAAGATGTGGTTTGCATCACTGTTTAGCATTTTTATTGTACTTACCATCCATCCGTGCCAAAAAGGAAATCAAATCAAATCAAGAAAATGTTTTTAAACGGCGAACACCGTGGTGGAAGAGCAAAACAGTTGCGCGACGTTTTAAGACGTCGAACCCCGTTCGCATATGATTTCCGGGCGACGTTTATAAACGTCGAACCCCTGTAACGGGTTAAGGATTCAGCGGCCAGGACTCGGTAGGCTTACCAGACAAAGGAGTTGATGGCAAGATTGCTCAGCTGTAAGCTATAGCAAGACAGGATGTAAATAAGCCAGCTAAACACTAATGGAAGGAAATACATGAACATGCAGTCAGTAGGCCCCCTACTACAGATTATTGGAAGACTTTCACATCTAACGGTCAGTAGCAGGCTCAAGGGAGTAAGGATGCAGGGGGCTGTTCGTTTCAAACTTATTTAGGGAGGGGCGGGAAGATGTTAATAGCCTAATGTCGTATAAACAAACTGCCGTCGACCAAACTAACAGATCATAATTCAGTTAAATCGAAACGCAAGGCACGTGTTACAGTAAATTTGATATATCCAACGGGCTCTTCTGATCGGCAGGAACTGACAAACAGCTTCGATATAATCAAGATTTCGAAAAGAGCGAGTTCGATATATAAAATTGTGCATAGGCTACAGGCATGGAAAATTCTTGCGACACGGAATCGACTCGGTCTGAGCATGCTGCAACTTCTGCTGTGTCTGAGACCTCTTCAATGCTTCGTAAATATGCAGATTCCTTGGGAAAATGTAACGAGGACCAGGAGAATGTAAATAAATATTTACTGGCTACTGGAAAAACCAGTTCGCCAGTTCCAGTTAAGTTGAAGTTGGCAATTGTGCAACATGGCCCGGAAAGATTTCAAAATTAGAGCGGCGACCTCTTTTTGCTGCTCGTCAACTATCAGATCAGACAGATGAGGGCACCAAAAATGTTTTGGCCCCGGGCGCCCACCACTCTCTGCGCGCCACTGTGAAGAGGTCCGGTAGATCCCCAGGGAGTACCGGAAGATATAGCTTGCCTGAGGTAGTACCCGAACCGACCAAAGAAGAGGTAGTACCTGAGATAAAAGAGGAAGGTAGTACCTGAAGTAGTAGAGGTAGAGATAGTACCTAAGATAGCTAAATTGGAGGTAGAACCCGGAAGTCAAGGAGGTATACATGAAATAATGCCTAAGGTAGTACCCTGGAATTGCTAGTATCACTATTAGAGAACTCCACGGAAGAAGTAATGTCCATTAGAGAGAGTAAATAATTCTGCCACCAGGTAGTACATACCGTAGCCCAACAGCTAAGTCGACCACCCACGCGCCTTAATTGAGAAATCTGATCGTGGGTGGCGACCGGGCGCCAGCCATCCTGGGAAAGTACATAGGCCAGATTCGCACCAATATGACGACATGTTGATAAGATTTTCTCTGAAAGAAAAAAGCAACAGCAAAACTTACCTGCGTCTACCATCGTACTGAACTTCGAGAACTGGTGCTGACTTCCAGATTTCTGAGGATATGGTTCTTATAGTTTCAGCAGCTATGTTGTCGTTTTTCATTCTTTCTCGAATCACGTGCTGTTCTTCGTCAGTCGAATAATCATCATCAGCAGTTTCCTCATTTGATTTTTCTTCTTGAGAATTAACACCAAGTGCACTGTTATGCATGTGCAAACACCCTGCTAAACAATGCGTCAAACCGAATTAAAATTCTGATAGTATAATTAACTAATGACAACAAATGATAAGAAATATTTAGTTTTTGAGAGAAACACTAGTATTATCGATTAGGATGTTATACAGGGACAACACGTGGGTCCTGACTAACAACCTCGGAGACCCTAGGCAATAACAAGAGGCGTGTGCGTCGCTATGTAGAGTGCGACTTTGAAAGCTGTAAGGAATAGTAGAATTTAGCGGTTTTTCGCAAAGAAAGTTGGTCTTCGTTAATTTAAAATAAATTGGATAATAAGTCTCTCAGATGTCCTAAGATTATTTAGTTCTGTTTCCAAAGTGAGCGCATATTTGAAATCTTTAGTAATTTTCGAGTAAATGTGGCCAGTGCTTATGCTTTGGTAATTTAAAAGTTTGCACAAAATATCGACTTATCAAGGCCACATACAATTGAAATCAGTTTTTTAGAAATACCTACAGCATATTAACATATTATGGCGAATTAAACTTGTTTGCCTTAGTTGTCGTGATGTGATGTTTTGCCATGAATTTTATCACTGTAGAAAGCATACAGTGCTGACATCTATAGACTCTTCAAGCATTTAAGACAATTCAAACGCTTTCGCGAATCTTGCTGTACAATATTCGATTTGATAATGACTAGGTCTACAACGACTGGGAGTCATGGACTAGCATGGCGTAAGTGCAAAGTTTGATTTTCCCATTGAGAGCAAGATTTATTTCACTTAAATTAATTTTATGTCTTGCAATATTTTCTACTCAGAGACGCTCCTGGCATTGGAGTCCCATGTTAAAGTAGTGAGGCGGCTGAGGCCAACTTTCACATTGAACAAGGCATTCCAGAGGGAGGGTCCAGTCACTGCGAATGCTCGACGCTGAGCAAGAGCAGTGCGTGATCTGGGGACATAAACATTCTTTCGATCAGTGGAGCGAAGCAGGTCATGTACAGTGTTATGTTATGTCATTCAGACGATTTATACAGCGCAATAATCAAAGTAAAAGCTAAAGTCAAAAGCGCTTGAAGAGGGTGAATTGAAAAGCTCGGTAATGTAAGACGGAGCCTGACCTCGAAGTGCTGCAGAAACAATAATTAATTACTTGATTGAATTTAATGTTAGAAATTGAAAGCCAATGTAGGGTGTTAAGCATAACATCTGAGATGATAGAGCAGCGAGGAGCTTTGGCCAAGAGATGAGCTGCAGCATTTAGAACAGATTGCAGAGTGGCGAACAGCCTTGATGTTTATTAGCGCAGCCACAAGAAGGGCAGCGGTCCGGGGGACCTCTCTCATCTGTCCAACGCTACTGGGGAGATTCTTGCATAGACAATAAGAAAATTGTATTTTATGAAATGTGTTGTGTCCGAATAGCAAGTAAGTAAAATCTCGTAAATTTCTATAGCGCTTCCAGATTAGCACCGTAGTAGGTGCTTATTCTTAGACGCCTGATCTTAATATCAAATGCTACAAATAGCTATAACCTAAAGTGGAGGTCAGTCAGACAGGGTCATATTATCCAAAGGGTCATTGTAGTTAGGACGTTACAGCTGAAGAGATGCTTTTTTGAAGAGACATACTTTGAGTTTAGATAGAAAAACTTGAATTGGTTTGCAAGAAGTGAAGAAAATTGCAATTGAAAATTTGCTGTTTGACTATGGTGAAACAGCGAGTTGAAGTAGTCTAATGTACAGGGTGTCTTTGAAAAATACACCCCAGCAGAAAAACTATGATTTCTTTAAAATTCCTAAATATATTTCTATCACAATTGTCAGACGTGTACAGCACATATTTCCCCACATTTTTGCTTATTTTCATCTCATTTGCATGTAAGATGGCCATATTGCATATTGTGAGATATCAAAGTCGAACTTCGATTTTTACTACTCAGCCGCAGCATGACAGGCTTAAATATCTAGCTTTGGAGTGTGGATAAGTAAGCAATTTGGTAACCTCCTAGTCATAGTATAGCCCTACAAAATAACGGTAATAACCGGTCCTATAGCTAAAATTGTTATTTTTCCCAAACTCGGTAGCGGACCGGATGAAACTGGCCCGCGGGCCGGATCCGGCCCGCGGGCCGCCAGTTGGACAACCCCGCTCTATATCAACTGACGGTAATGGACAAGATCTGGAAAATCAAAGCAATAAGCACTGAAACAAAAAAGAAAATACTCGAAACCTGTATCTTCAGCAGCTTTTTATATGGATGCGAAACATGGACCATCACCAAAGACTTGGAAAGAAAAATACTATCCTTTGAAAGAAATTTTATAGAAAAACACTAAGAATCGGATGGGTAGAAAAAATCACAAATGAAGAACTATACAGGAGAATTCAGCCCAAACAAACCATGCTGGAAAGAGTAAAACAAAGACAACTCCATCTTTTTGGACACATATGCAGAATGAAAGTATAAAGTTTACATTATAAAGTTTTTATATAAAGTTTATATATATAAAGTATAAGTATACTTACCTATATTATTCATGTACTATGTAATGTGTTCAAGTAGTCCTTCTAGGATGATTTACCACATAAATCCTAACTTTCAATAATAATATTAATAAGAAAGATCAAAGCTCTAATGTTTGGGACAATGGAGGGTGCCAATAAGAGAGGGAGACCACACAAGGAATGGTGTGATGATATTGAAGAATGGTGTGGAAGCAGTTTACAGGATCTTAGTCACAGAGCAACGGACAGGAAAGAATGGCAGAAAACTGTGGAGATGGCATTATACACCAACGGGGGATGAGCCCACGGTTAATGATGATGATGATGTTTTGTCAATTACAATTATTAACCGTCCTCTAACAAGTAGCCACATTTTTCAACTGAGGTAGAATTAGTAAGAGATCTTGGGACTCACTGAGACAAATGCAGAGCAATTAACATCTCACCTGAAGGATTTCAATTGATTCCATAGGAAGTGGTGTCTGACATCAAGTTATTGAGAGAAGCATCAGGTGTTTGCTTCCTTCTGTGATGTTGAAAAATATTCATGCTTATTTTGCTTGTTTTTTAGTATTACACATCACACGAAGGAATCGCGGCTTTTATAAACAATTCGATTATCGCCATTATCATCAAGTTCTCTGTCCTGAGACAAGTTCAGGGCTGTGCTGTTTCCATTGATTTCTCTGCCTTGTCGCTTCTTTTGATTTCTGCATTGGTTTAGCGAGACTGTATAATAGCATACACCTCTGTCTTTCTGTTATCTTTTTCTGTCATTAGTTCCTTCCATTACTATGCTAAGCAATGATTCTCCTCTCAGCGCATGTATATCCGATCCTGTTCCTCTGTCTTTTTTGATTGTGTTAATGCGACCTGTGTTCTCCCACCATTTGCAATTCCTCTTCGTTTGATTTCTTGTCTGTCCATTTACTCATCTCCATCATTCTGCAGAGACAAATTTCGAATGCTTCCAGCTTTTGTATGTCTTTTTCAGTATAATCCCGGTTTCCAAAACATATTTAGGCCCATGGCTACTCTTCAAACTGACGTTTTCGTTATTGTCGTCTTTTGGTCCTTGCCTGTCCTCTTCTCAATAGTTCCTCTCTGTCAAGCAAAGCTTGTTTTTCCATCACGATAATTCTCTTTATCTCCTCCCATCTGGCATCTTCTGCTAATAACACTGGTTAATAAGATTTTTGTTCCTTTTGGATTTCTGGTGTGCCAGAAAGATTTTAATAGACGCCAATCACATGAATATTTCTGAAATTTTCCTATCACTTAAGGATTTTGAGAAACAGCCGATTTTTAAATACAAAATAATCAGTCTTCAATTTTGGGGTTTTTCGACAGTTATGGATTCGGGTTAGCTGCCTGACATTTGGCTATGATCTTGTTAACCAAGAATCTTATGAGTTTAAACTCAAACTCAAATCATTGGGTTTTGAATGAGTTGAATCAAACTCCAATTACGTTTTTCAGTCAAATATTTTACGATCTAGTTTCATAAATTTATTGATCAGTCGCTTTATTCTGATCGAATTTCGATCAGAACAACTATGCAAAAGGCAAGTTGGATGCCTTATCTCTACTATGTATTCTAGATGTGTTACGTAACATAAACTCTGAGGATCTTTGAAACTTAAAAATGTAAGAGAAAACCTTTTAAAATCTAAACGAAGAGGAAGTGTACGAAATTGAACATTGTTTTCCCATCATAATGTAGGTTTCTTTAATTTCGAAAAAAAAATCATTTCATTGTTTTTTTTTATTTGGAATTACATATGCTTAGAACTTAGGGTTAGAGACACGAAATCTTTACATGTAAGTGCTTAGAGCCTCTGTGGGTCTTAATCCGATCCCGGACAACAGGCATGCAAGTCAGATCTTTTCATATAATTTGATGACTTTTAGTGTTATAATTCAGCGCATTATACATTCGAAATAAAATTATTGGCAATAGCAAGTGCTGTCGAAAGCACAGGATTGTTGTCGTAGTTAGGCTAAATAAATACTCTCTTTATGTACTTGAATGAAGTTCATATTGAAAACTTTTGGTTACAAGTAAATTAAACGTTGGGTCTTTATCAGACTTCGGTTTGAATATACCGCTGCATGTACTGTATATTTTAAAAAGTGCGATTGTACTTTCACATTTTCGTCGGGTCGGGTCGGTATGGGTTGGGTTGGGGTGGATTGGGTCAGCAGACAGGAATTTAATTTGGGTTGGGTTGGGTTGGAAAGTTGGTGGGTTGGGTTGGGTTTGGGTTCTGAAAACCGACCCATTGGCAACTCTGTCTCTCCATAAAGTTCTGTCCTAAGCACACTGGAGTGCTTCGGTGGCTGTTAGTCCACAGTCATCACAGATTTGATGAGACCAGGTGGTTGGTGGTCTTCCTCGAGGTCGATGCCAATCACAGGCATCTGTGACACTATCTCGGACGGATGCAGCTAGGCGTAGTGCGACAGAGGCAGGTACTTCGATCGGGAGTTGTGCTACGTGTCCGAAGAGACCAAGACGCCGACGACGGATTTCTGAAAGCATAGTCTATTGGCCAGATTGTGAATAAATCTCAGCATTGCGCACAACGTCGAACCACCTAACATTCAGGATCCTGTGCTAGGTCTTTGTGTGGAATGCCTCAATTTTCTGCCAGTCTCGATTGGTCGTATCCCAGGTCTCACTGCCATAGAGAAGAACTGGTACAACCAGAGAGGTGCACATTCGGAATTTGGTTTTAAGGTTTAGATTCTGTTGCCTCCAGATTCTCTCAAGTAGATTCATGGCAGAAGAGGCGATACCTATGATCGGAGAAGAGACTTCTCTCGCGAGTTAGTCATGCTGTGCATGTTTGAGCCAAGATAGCAGAATGAATCAACCTGTTCCACGGTTTCTGAGCCAATGGAGATAGGTGTTTTGATGCGACCAAAGCCGAGACGTGAAGCCGAATTTAGAGACCTCAGTTATTATGGACTCTAGAGTACAAAAGTGCTTTGAGTCCGTGCTGCCCCTACACCGGCGCTTGGGATTAGAATGTAGGCCTACATTCGAAAAATCCGGTCTAGCAAAAAGATCCTCACCTATTTAGGAAAAATGTTTGATAAGCACTGATTTAATATATGAACAAGATGTCAATGTTGTGGATTTACGGTATTAGAAAGGAAAATAGAGTGGGATTTGATAGAAACATATAAAATAAAACTGGGAAAGTAGACGTGTCATACGAACGATTCTTTACATTAGCACGCTTTTGCATCACACGAGGCCACAAATGTAAATTGTTCAAAAAGATTGCGTGAACAATGAAGAAAAGGTCTTTAGTGCAGGAGTTGTGGACAAATAGAACAGTTCTGACGAAAATGTAATAAAAGTTGAAACAATAAATGGATTCAAATGTTATCTAGAACAACTGGGTTATTAGACGTTCTGATTAATTGTAGCGGTTTTCTCTTAGGCCACTTTAAATCAAGTTATTGGCATTATGATGAAATCATCATCACGTTCTCTGTCCTGAGACAGGATCAGGGCTCCATTGTTTCCATTCATCTCTGCGTCTTGCTTCTTCTTTGATTTCTGCATAGGTTCTGTGGCGCTGTGCATCTGTTTTCCTCATCCAGTCCAATAGCATTTTCCTTGGTATTCCTTTTGTCTCCTTCCCTGATATACTTCCTTCAGTTACTGTTCTAAGCAGTGTTTCTCATCTTAGTACGTGTCCAATCCAGTTCCTCTGCCTTCCTATGATGGTGTTAATTATCGATCTTTGTTTTCCCGCCATCTGTGATACCTCCTCGTTTAATTTCTTGTCTATCCACTTGATCTTTGCCATTCTCCTTCATAACTACATTTCGTATGCTTCCAGCTTTTGTATGTCCTTTTTCTGAAGAGTCCAGGTTTAATAGTAGAATAGTGAAAATGAGCAATTATAATTATCGCAGATCATGTCTTTACATGTTTTTACCTCGTCACTTTATTACTGTCGTGCAACTTTACTGTACTTACCCCAAAAGAAAAGTAGCAGCGAAACGGTCAGAGGCTTCAATGGAACCATTTCAGAAAGCTTCAGCGATTACCTTGGAAACAGTTGGAAATAGCAGCAGACGGCGATGTCTTATGGCATTATCAGCCGTTTATATTCACATTCATTCTGTGGTTAGGTGGAATCACGTGATCTAGGGAACATACTTGAGCTCTTAAGTATGTTCCCGAAAACGCGATAAATATGGTTTTATAGAATGCGCAGTCATGAAAGCCAGATCAAGCAGCCTCTTGATTGTTATCAAAGTACTTAAAGATCCTAATATAGGTGATTGGCAACGATGATTGTCAGCTCAGACATAGGACTGGCACTTTTATAGGCATATTAAAACTTGATGTTATCCAATTGGGCGCCTCTGTCAAGATAATAGCTTTATCCTCTTGTCTATAGTTATCATTGACTGTGGCTGTAACACAATGATTTGTTGTAAGTTATACCAACCTCAATCTTGCATAGTTAATTTTCCTTTTGACATGTGTCACTTCAAATTCCTAACAAAGAGAACGCCAATACATACTTGCTCATGTTTAAGATTGACACTTTTATGCATTGTTATAAGTTGATGACTAGCGCTATCATCAGGATTATAATTTATTGCATTTGGCCTATTATACATCGTGCTCAGTTTATCTCGATGTAGAATAAAGATTGTAGGCCTATTTGAATTTTATAACGCAGGTCATTGTAATATCGATTCTTAACATATTTCAGAGCTAGACAATTTAACGCAATTCTTCATACAGGAAAATTCTTGTCCTTTTAACTTTTTGTACTGAACTTGGATATTCTTTAAAATTTCATCACGCACGTTTCGTGAGAGCTCCTCCTTGAAAAAGCGCGTTCTGAAAATATATTTTGTTACTGCAGACGGTTCATTATTATTTTTTACTACTACTACTACTACTACTACTACTACTACTACTACTACTACTACTACTACTACTACTACTACTATTATTATTATTATTATTATTATTATTATTATTATTATTATTAAACTAGACAATTTATTTTTTGCAATAAGTATGGCAAAAATGGCCAGAGACAAGAGCGCTTTACAATACTACGTATATGAGATAATATCAGCTCTGCAGTTGGAGAGGAACTGGGAGGGAATCTCTTACCATTGCAGACTTCTCGTCGTTTTGTGTGGTCCTCTCCACTTTTTCGGGTAGTTTCAGACATTTTTGGCCGTTCGCCGTTGAGTGTATTGACCGCCATCTTGGACTGGCCGTAATTCTATCGACGTGGTCGGTAGAAGTCTAGTCTAGACACACGCTCGTGGATGTTAAGACGACGTCTTTCAGACTAGATCGAACGACTGGTCGACTGCCGTCATAATCTTCGCCTGAAATTACTTCGTAACGTGCTTCTTTGACCAGTCTATGTTACGGCACTAAGGATGTTGTTTCGAATACATACATACATACATACATACATACATACATACATACATGCATACATACATACATACATACATACATACATACATACATACATACATACATTGAATTACAAGCATCACATAACGGCGACGCTGGCATTAATACAATCATTGTTTCTCAATTATGAGAATGATGAATTTCCGGTTTGTTGCAATAACAACTCGAAATAAGCAAATAACTAGTTATATGCTTGAATGTATGTATGTTTTTAAAATTGCGATTGTACTTTCACGTTGTTGTATGGATGGGTTGGGTTGGGTTTGGGTCAGCAAACATAAATTTTGTTTGGGTTGGGTTGGGTTGGGTTGGAAAGTTGGTGGGTTGGGTTGGGTTTGGGTTGAGAAAACCGACCCATGGACAACTCTGGTCTCAGGATTAAGCATCCAGCACTTAATACAGTCACAAGATCGTTTACAGAAACCATAATTATGGAGATATACAACGAGCAATTTCTATACTGACATATCACGTCGCCTTTAATTTACGGGGACGTCCAATGAGGGCCAATTAAGCCGACCTATCTCTGAACTTGTCTTGACTGGGGAGTAACAAATGGCTGTTCATGGTTTCATGAGATGAGTTTGGAACGACGGTCATTCGAGGTTGTTTTGGATAGGCCTACAAGTGAAAAGATGTACACCGGACAGTGTGGATCGTTCAAGGCTCAATAAGTGAATATGCATTGCTTGAAGATTATGTGTTCGGAAATTCTACGCCAGTGAAGTTTGTCTCTGAGGAGAGGCGCTGCATGAAAGCCAGATCTACAGTAGTCTCAGGCAGAGTTGTCCATGGGTTGGGTTAACCCATGGGTTGGGTTTGGTTGGGTTGGATTTGGGTCCAGATTTTTGATAAAATTAATGGGTTGGGTTGTATTTCGTGAGTCTATACATTTTAGCCTCGTCTTTACCTGTTAACTACGTGGCCTGTTTTGGTCTACTAATAATATCCATGGATTCTTTTATTATGTCATATGGACTGCGCATGCGCTAAAGGTGCCATGTACGTTAGTCTAGATTCGATAGAGGCAACGAATTAAGTTGTCTGTACCAACTGGACAATGACAATCCAGATCGATTATATCATGTGGGCGGATAAACATATACGTAGACTAGTGACGTAGTCGGCTGTTGTTTACTTGCCTGGCTTAAAACCGGCCACAACTAGTTGGCAATATGCAAGGCAGAAAGATATGTTCAGTTTGTTTGAGCTTCGAATTCAGTAAGCAGTACTAAGCAAGCGAGAATGGCTAGCGAAATCGAGCATGATCTGAGAAGTAATACTTTTAAAAGATCCACTAGTATGATAACTCTATACTGTAGACATTATAGTGTTATGAGAATATTCTTCGTTTTCTCTTCTTCTTCTTCTTCTTCTTCTTCTTCTTCTTCTTATTATTATTATTATTATTATTATTATTATTATTATTATTATTATTATTATTAAACTAGACAATTTATTTTGCGCAATAAGTATGGCAAAAATGGCCAGAGACAAGAGCGCTTTACAATACTACGTATATGAGATAATATCAGCTCTGCAGTTGGAGAGGAACTGGGAGGGAATCCCTTACCATTGCAGACTTCTCGTCGTTTTGTGTGGTCCTCTCCACTTTTTCGGGTAGTTTCAGACTTTTTGGCCGTTCGCCGTTGAGTGTATTGACCGCCATCTTGGACTGGCCGTAATTCTATCGACGTGGTCGGTAGAAATCTAGTCTAGACACACGCTCGTGGATGTTAAGACGACGTCTTTCAGACTAGATCGAACGACTGGTCGACTGCCGTCATAATCTTCGCCTGAAATTACTTCGTAACGTGCTTCTTTGACCAGTCTATGTTACGGCACTAAGGAAGTTGTTTCGAATACATACATACATACATACATACATACATGCATACATACATACATACATACATACATTGAATTACATGCATCACATAACGGCGACGCTGGCATTAATACAATCATTGTTTCTCAATTATGAGAATGATGAATTTCCGGTTTGTTGCAATAACAACTCGAAATAAGCAAATAACTAGTTATATGCTTGAATGTATGTATGTTTTTAAAATTGCGATTGTACTTTCACGTTGTTGTATGGATGGGTTGGGTTGGGTTTGGGTCAGCAAACATAAATTTTGTTTGGGTTGGGTTGGGTTGGGTTGGAAAGTTGGTGGGTTGGGTTGGGTTTGGGTTGAGAAAACCGACCCATGGACAACTCTGGTCTCAGGATTAAGCAGCCAGCACTTAATACAGTCACAAGATCGTTTACAGAAACCATAATTATGGAGATATACAACGAGCAATTTCTATACTGACATATCACGTCGCCTTTAATTTACGGGGACGTCCAATGAGGGCCAATTATACTGCAGTGTGGGATTACCCTTACTTTACAGTGATAGCAGAGTTCGGGGCTATTTATTTACATCGCGACTAATGTTTGATGATGTGCATCTAGTTGACTGTGGTCTTGTAGAAATACAATTTTGAGAAATATATCTTACAATTGTCGAAAGAAAAATATTTACTGTATTTAGTATTTGTTTTGTCATGTTTCAATCTCATGATTATTCATTTAGTCAAATCATAACGGCAATCTTCTCCTAATAAGAAAAACTAACAATATATGGCCATTAAGATATTAAATTGGCTTCTGTTTACTTAAATTTCAAAAGAGTTGGAACGGAGAATAGTTGTTTTTGAATGGAGCTTGTTGCAGGAAAATTCTACAAATTAGATGGCTTGAAACGATCAGAAATGGGGAACTATAGAAAATAATCCAACTAAATGAGACCCTGATGTAAAAAGTAGTACAGTGGCGTGTCAAGAGTGGTGGACGATCGGGGCCAAGTTTAATTTGGATGCCTCCGCCACTCCGGTGTTAGATCTTAAACGAGCAAAAAAGAAGGTCCCCGGGACATTTGGATGCCCTTATTTGGTGTGGATGCCTGGGGCCAAATCGATCATTTGTAAGGGTTTTCATGTAAAACATGCGTTGACGAGCGAAAAAAGGTCGCCGAGTCAATTTGGATGCCCTATCTGGTGGATGCCTGGGGCCACCGCCCACCGGCACCTCTGCACGCCACTGACGTAATACATAGAGAACTGTGTCTTTTGGACATATCCGCCGAATAAAAACACAACAGCAAGATCAGAGCCTTGATGTTTGGAATAGATGATGGTTCTAACAAGAAAGGAAAATTACACAGAAAATGTGCAATGACGCTATGAATGATGTAGAAGCAGACGGTAAGAACTGAGTCACAGAGCTATAAAAAGAATGGACCGGGAACAGACTGTGAGAATGGTGTAAGGCAACAACGGCCGCTGAGCCCATGGCTATTGATGGTGATGGTGATGGTGATGATTAAGATGATGCTGCTGCTGATGATGATGACGATGATGACGATGCTGCTGCTATTAATGATGACCATGCTGCTGCTGATGTACTGATGATGGTGATGATGATGATGACAATGACGACGAGAATAATGATGACATTTCTTATTATAGAAAAAAGAAACTGCTTTTTTTACGAGGTTTCTTATTTTCGCATGCAGGAATAGCTTTCGCTGTCATTCTGTGATTAAAGTATAAACATGTTGGACTGAACGTTCCTGCCTTATACGTGTTCATGAAGTTTTTATCTTTGAGAGGAAAAATAAGTTTTTGGCATTGCACATACCTTCCTAAAATACAGTGTAACAGCTACAGAGGTTCCCAAACTTTTTGGACTGTGGACTCCTACTTTGTTCCCGGCTCAGCTCGCGGACCACATTATCTAACAAGCAAATGTTAGGCCTACAGTATATATTTAATTAAAATAACGGGCAAACTATTCCCACAACACCAGCGCTTTCCCTAAGACGACATGCTACGATACGGTAAATGTAATATAGGGCTAATTGCACAATTAAACACCGAATAAACGTTGTTACATTACTGATACATTGAACAGGCTTTCCCCAGAATCAGCTGCTTCGTCAAATTCTCTTCAATATATTTAATTACTATCGATGAGATGGAAGTGCTGCGTTTTGCGCACACTGTCAATTCTTTATTGTATTTCGACAAGGCGGACAAGCACGCACGCACGCAAGTTAATTTCAACGAAAAGTCTCGATCTATATACTTCGTTTTCACTTTTGTTTACTTATATTTAACATGGCTGAGACTAAAATCATACGAGGATTTTATTTGTGCTTTTGACGTGTTCTTTACTGTTTTGAATTTTTTTCTCAATTCTTCTGTTAAGCCTAGCCATTATGGCTAAAACTCTATAACTCTGAATACAGAGTGATGCTGTGTAGGCCTACTTGACTATTATTTCTGATTGTTGCTGAGGTCTGGTGGTCTTTGCTTATGATTGATAGATGCAACTCTAGGTGGCCTGGTGGCGATCAAGGGAATTTGTTGTCAGAATTATATGAAAATAAATTACTGACACGCCTTCAATTTCTTTTTATTTCTCACTGTAGTCAGTTACCAGCCAGGCGGCTGGTAACTGACTACAGTGGCGTAGCAAGGGGTGGGGGTTGGGGTTAAAACCCCCCTTGGCTGCCGACAAAGTTTTTTTACATGATTTTCCATACATTTTTCATTTTCGGACTCGATTTTGTGGGTCAAAACTCTCTTGGCTGGCTGCCGATTGAAAAACTTTCTAAGTGCTATAGAAAGTATAAAAAATTAGAAAGAATACAAAGGCGACGATTTTTTATTGCTTGTCAGCTCCTAAAAAGAAAAAATAAGAAAAAATTGTCAAAGTTTGGTCACGATCGAAACCACCCCTTCCGGAAATCTTGGCTACGCCACTGACTGACTAATCACCAGTACGGAGGGAATTATTTCTTTAATGAAACAAAGTCTGTCATAAATAGCGTTCTCAATAAGGACTTTGAATAAAATAAACTAATGTGGTCTGCTTGGCCCTTTCGCACGCTCTCGCGAGGCCTCGATCCTTGGTTTCCTCCTTTCACCGCTAATATTATACTCCGGCGGGCGGTGTAGACCTATATCTAGATATTATTATGTGGCTATAGTAATTTTAGTTTATAATATCTTGTGATTTATATTAATTATTATTGTTATTGGTGGCTCGACTGGCACACAGAATTATCTGAGAACAGACTCAACAGAGACTGTTAATGCTAAAATTATAAAGAGCTACAAAATATTTTGGGAGGCTCTCGCGGACCCCGGCCATATCATCCGCGGACCCCCTTCGGTCCGCGGACCACAGCTTGGGAACCAATGGTGTAGCATAATGTCTGATTTGAGCAGACAGGTTCATGCCTTCTCCGACCATCCAACCGTTATTGTTTCTAACTTCTTAACTTGCTTCTAGTCTGGGTTTAATGTTAATGCCATCACTTGCATTCTTCTTATAAGCTCTTTCATTGTGCCTGAACTCTGGAATGATCTGGTCCTTTGCGGATGGATTTGGAGTAGGCCTACCGTGGATTTACACTTTAGACTAACAGAACTGGTGCTATAACATAATAATTATTATCAATAGTAGTGATGATTTTAATATGCGCCATCGTTAGTTTTCTATCAAATAGCATTAAGTTAACCTATTTGCTCGTACCACGGTCTATGAATCAGGCTTTCCAATTTCTATTGTTGTAGCTAGCACAGCTCGGATTCTACAGACAGAGCAATATATTTATAGTAGTGCTGCCTTTAATCGCAATTAACGCGCGATTAACGCGTTAATCTGTTAATCACGATTAATATTTTAAACGCGATTAAAAAATTAATCGCATGATAATATAATTAATCGCTTTAAATTTCTCTAAAGAAACTTTAAAAACTGAGCTTGAAAGTGATAACATCATGAGTTTTTATCCAAAATTGACTGAAATGGATGATGCATGTGCTATATAATGCTATGCGTGGTCACTAGTTGAAATTCTGAACGTCTGTTCTGCAACGGGTGCATTGTTTATTTCAATTTAATTACTACTTCGGGGCCAGAATAACGTTGATAAATAAATGCGATTAATCGCGATTAATCGCAATTAATAATTGTAATCGCACGATAAATCGCGATTTAAAAAATTAATCGTTGGGCAGCACTAATTTATACTTGACGTGGCCATCGTTGGCCAATTATTTCATCTCTTCTCAAATATCTGCCATACTACTCATTCTCAATTGCGTAGCCGACTTAATATGAGCAAAATTTATTTGCAAAAATCATAGAAAGTTTCGTGTGGCCAAAAAGTTAAGTGCATTTAGAGGTATCGGCTAAAGGCATATTATTCCAACATGAGACTTGGCCAACTGGTTTAGTCATCAAGTTCTTCAAGACCCTAACAGAGGCTATCACCAACAATGATTGTCCGCTGAGATATAGGACTGGCACGTTAATAGGCATATAAAAACTTCTCGTTATCCAATTGATCGCTCCATCAAGATAGTTGCCTTATCCTCTTGAATATAGTTATCATTGCATGCAGCTGTAAAAGAATGATTTGCAATAAAGTCACTTCAAATTCCTAACACAGATGACGACAGTACATACTTGCTCATGTTAAGATTAACATTTTTATGGGTTAATATAAGCTGATGACTAGGCGCCATCATCAAGACCATAATTCAGTGCATTATTAGGCTTATACATCATCAAGATCATAATTTGCATAATAAATGAATAAATGATAATAAGCAATAAATGCATTATTATACATCGTTCTCAGTTTTCCAGATGTAGAATAAAGATTAAGTGATTGAGTTGTATAACGCAGGTCATTGTAATACCGAGTCTTAACATATTTCACAGCTAAACCATTTTACGCAATTCCTCATACAGGAAAATTCTTGTCTTTTAACTTTTCGTACTAACTTTGACTCGTCTTTACAATTCCATCACGCACTTATCGTGAAAGTGTCTCCTTGCAAAAACACTTTCTGAAAATATCTGGTTACTCCAAATTGTTTTTATTATTATTATTATTATTATTATTATTATTATTATTATTAGTAGTAGTAGTAGTAGTATTAAGTAAGTAAGTAAACACGAAATTTCTATATCGCTGCCCGAAAGCTTGGCGCAGTGCACCAGCTTATTCACGAGCCCTAATAGTAGTAGTAGTCGTAGTAATAGTAGTAGTAGTAGTAGTTGTTGTTGTAGTAGTAGTAGTAGAAGTAGAAGTAGAAGTAGTAGTAGTAGTAGTAGTAGTAGTAGTAGTAGTAGTAGCAGCAGCAGCAGCAGTAGCAGCAGCAGCAACAGCAACAGTAGCAGCAGCAGCAGCAGTAGTAGTAGTAGTAGTAGCACGTGCTACTATAATCTATAATTTGTAATGTGTCCACGCAATCACTGTATTAGTTGCCACAAAAATCTCTACGTTGTATGATGATAATGATGATGATGATGATAATAATAATAATAATAATAATAATAATAATAATAGAAGTAGTAGCAGTAGTAGTACTAGTAGTAGTAGTAGTAACAGTAGTAGTAGTTGTGGTGGCGGTGGTCGTGGTAGTCGTAGTAGTTAAGTAGTAGAACTAGTAGTAGTAGTAGTAGTAGTAGTAGTAGTAGTAGTAGTAGTAGTAGTAGTAGTAGTAGTAGTAGTAGTTAAGTAGTCGAAGTAGTAGTAGTAGTTAAGTAGTCGAAGTAGTAGTAGTAGTAGTAGCAGCAGCAGCAGCAGTACTAGTAGTAGTAGTAGTAGTATTTAAGTAGTCAAAGTAGTAGTAGCAGTAGTAGTAGTAGTTAAGTAGTCAAAGTAGTAGTAGTAGTAGTAGTAGTAGTAGTAGTAGTAGTAGTAGTAGTAGTAGTAGTAGTAGTAGTAGTAGTAGTAGTAGTAGTAGGCCTATTGTCAAGAATTTTATGTCGTCGTAGGCATGACAGGCCAAAGTCTAGGTCACTTTACACAAATGTCACATGAAAGACGGTAACATCCATAAAACTGGCATCTTTATTGATCCATTCTAACTTGATATGAAGCAATTGGGCGCCTCCGTCCAGATTATTGTATTATTTTCTTGATTAAGTTTTTGTAATTGTTATAGCCTCTTGATGTACAGTAGACAATAATTTGCTGCATATCATTGAAATTTAGATCCTACGCAGTTGATTTATCTGTGACCATAGTCAACAAATCACTTCAGATTTATAACGAAGATGATCGTTTAGAAACGTCAACAATAGATACTTGCCCATGTCTGGGATTGACACTTTTACAGGCTATTAGAACTTGAAGTCAATCAATTGGGCGCCATCGCCAAAATTATAATTTATCGCCGTGTTCTCTTGTGCTCATTTTTCATAAATGTACAGTAGATGTAGATGTCGATGTAAAACAAAGACTGGTAGAGAAATTTGAAGCGATTAATTATGATGCGATTAATTTTTTAATCGCGATTTAAAAAATTAATGTCGATTAACAATTTAACGCGTTAATCGCGATTAAAAGGCAGCACTACTAAAAACCCTTTAAAACGGCTCTTTTTAAGGCCAAAAAACAAAATATATTTATCACTTTATTATGACCGGTTTATTGGTATTTTGTAGAATGTAGATGTCGATGTAAAACAAAGACTATTGTTTTACTGATATTTTGTAGGCTATTGCAATATTAGGTTTTAACAAGTTTCACACCTGAAACATTTAACGGGAATCCTCACGCAGGAATAAGCTTAACCTTTTAAACTGTTCATGCAAACATTGGCCTTTCTTTAAAAATTCACCACAGCACGTTTTCATGAAAATATAAAACTTCAAGTTTTAAGAAAATCTATTTGCTGCAAATGTTTCATTTTAGGTATACAGGTTGTAAAAGTAAAAATTGAGCCGATGTTTAGCAATTAATATATCGGCCTCGTGCATAGTGATTTCTATACATTTTATAGCCAAAGACTTAGGAATGTTTCTGATGTAATTGCCAAAATTCATGTTGCTATCTTTAATATTTGCTGAAATATGGCCCAAAAACCTAAAGAGACACAAATTTTAAAATTGACAACGGAATAAAACGTCATAATAAAGTGATAATATATTTTGTTTTTTGCCCCTAAAGAAAGCCGTTTTAAAGGGTTTTTAGTAGTGCTGCCTTTTAATCGCGATTAACGCGTTAATTTGTTAATCGACATTAATTTTTTAAATCGCGATTAAAAAATTAATCGCATCATAATTAATCGCTTCAAATTTCTCTAAAGAAACTTTAAAACTGTGCTTGAAAGTGATAACGTCACGAGTTTTTGTTGAAAGTTGCCTGAAATGGACGATTCATGTGCTACATGCATAATGCATAATGCATGCATAATGCATGCATGCATAATGCATATTGCATAATGCATAATAATCTCTCTGCCCGGAGTACATTTCTGCGCTCATACAGCGGCCGATGCCGACTGACTGTCGCAAGCAGCTGCGATCAAACAAGCGAATTCGCCTTTATGTCCCTCCTCCGTCCAGGACGGTGATGCTAAGGGAAATATCCGTGACACGCGGCAACCCCCTTCTTTGGAACTCTCTTCCCGCCTCAGTGACATCCATCACATCCCTCGAGGCGTTTGCCACTGCCCTCAAGACGCACTTATTTCGCGAATCTTATGAACATCTGTAAATCGCTCTTGATTTTAGCACTAGCTATGTTATAGCGTTTAATAAATCATCTAGAAATAATAATAATAATAATAATAATAATAATAATAATAATAATAATAATAATAATAATAATAATAATGTTATGCGCGGTCACTAGTTGAAATTCTGAAAGTCTGTTCTGCAACTGGTGCTTTATTTCTTTCAATTTAATTACTACTTCGGGACCAGAATAACGTTGATAAAGAAATGCGATTAATCGCGATTAATTTTTAATCGCACGATTAATCACGATTTAAAAAAATAATCGTTGGGCAGCACTAGTTTTTAGATGATTTAGTGCAAGAACAGGTGCTCAAATGCCCACCCTTAGCCTTCACACATGCCGACAAGCGCTTCTTCACTGACAGTATCGACTTCTGGATCTGGTCCTCAGACAATCTCTCTCAGATATTCTTCAGCACAGTCTTCAACTCCGTGATGTTCTGTGGCTTTGGCTGATACTTTTGATATCTGTCGAGCATGATTCCCAGACGTGAAAGTGAAGTGAATTGATATCTGGGGAGTTGGGTGGCCAGTCATCTTTCTTGATGAAATATGGACAATTTTGCTCCAGAAAATCCTGGGTCCTGAGAGCAGAGTGGGCAGGTCTTGCTGGAATATAACATCTTCTCCTAGCAAATCATGACAGTCCTGCAGCCAATCATAATGCTGTTGTGTTTAACTGTTGGCCGTCAGTAACCCTTGATCTTGTCTGGCGTGATGATAACGACACTATTTTTAGAGTTAAAAACGATACATTTTATTATGACGTTATATTCCATTGTCAATTTTAAAGTTCTAGCAATTTCCTTCTAATTTGGATAGGTGCAACAATCTGTAATAGATCTAAATCTGATTCTTGAGGGCAATCAGACTCAAAAAATTCTCTCACAAGTAAGCCATCATGAACGCAGTAGGAAATCCTTTGACCTGCATTGCGAAAATCCACCACAACATTAAATAATTCCTGCAGTTTCACAACTGCCTCCTGCAGCTTAATCAACTCCTCACAAGTCAACGACAATTCTCTACCAGGAACTAAAACATCACTTACAACACATGGATGAGTTGGACGACACAACCTCACCATTACCAGAACAAACAACTGAATGAGTGGGACAGTTCACCACCTCACCAACAGACTCACCATCAGAAAAAATCACTGGCTGAGTGGGAAAGTACACCACCTAAGACCCATCAACAAAACCATTATCAGAAAAACCAAATGGTGAGTGGGACAGTTCACCACATCAGACTTATCAACATGGGAATCAGCCACAGATCCCAACAAATCCTCCTCGAAAAAAATGGTCCAGATTTAACTCTGACTCATAGAAGTCACATGGATTGTGAGTCACATCCTCACGACTCTCCAACAAACTCTTCTCTAGTTCAACTAGACTTCGTTTGGGCTCTAGTGCCACACAGGACTCCAACGGTTCACAATCACCACGAGAATCGATGTCTGCACCAATCAAAATGTCACTCGACTGAGGCAAATGGTCGATTATACCACACAATATGTCACCATTGTTGTACACACTGTTTAGCCTCACTACCACTAAGAGAATTTTAATTACACCGCCAGTAATTTCACGAATGTGTTCGCCTGTATCTCTGTATTCAGTTGAGTTAATTAGTTCTTTGCTAATTAGCGTTTGAGCCGAACCGGTGTCTCGAAAACAAATTACTTTTCTCGACTGATTATTTTCATTGAAAATGTGCTTTTGAAAAAATGGTCCAAAGTTAATATTTACTGTGTTCAAATTACTGGTTATATTTTGAACAAGATTTACATTATGATCAGAAAGGCTATGGTTTTGACCACACTTAGCTCTTTCTTCTCTCTGTTTTATTAGAGCATAGCACTGATCAATTGTGTGGTTCTGTTTGTGGCAGAACCCACAACGCGGTAGGTGGGAAAACAAATTCCTTTCTCCCCGCCTGAAATTATTGCCTTTACCATGGTTTGGAGAATTTGGAAAACTTGGCTTGGTATTCTCCAACTTGTAGCATTACTTGAGTTTTCAACTCCACTATGGAACTTATGTATAGGTTGGTTATCAAACATAGGCCTAAACGAATTGCCATTAGTATGAAACCTATTTATAATCACAACATCATTATTTGCAGCATAATTTCTATGTGTAGCTGTGAAATGGTCAGCTAGCTTTGCAGCATCAACTAGACTCTCTGGTAGTTTATCAAGAAGCCAAGTTTTTAGGGACTGATCAGTTATTTTGGATAGGAACTGCTTTACTTTGAAAACTTCCTTAACTCCGTCAAGGTCATTCGATGCCTTTTCTTCAGACAGCCATTTATTAAAAGGAAAACTCAATCGGGTTGCATAATGCGAACAAGTTTCACTGAGGTCCTTATTTAGGTTCCTGAATTTTACACGATAGGCCTCAGGGACAAACTGGAACATATTAAGGATTGCTTCTTTAACACAATCATAATCTTTTGCTTGTTCTGCTGGTAATTCTACAAAAACCTTAATTACTTTGCCAGTGACCTGGGACTGCAAAATGGATGACCATTTACTCTTATCAATTTCAAAGGTTTCTAAGGTTCTTTCAAAAGTGTCAAATATGAGTCAATTTCAAATGTTTGATTAAACTTGGGAAGGGACTTCTTAGCACTTTCAACATCTTTATCCACTCCAACTATCTGAATTCTCTCTAGATTTACTGGTTCACCTTGCATCCTTAATTTTTCTAGTTCTACCCGTACCTTAAATTCAATTTCCCTCTGTTTAAGTTTTAACTCCTCTAAAGCTTACTGATTAGCCATTTCTTTTTCCGATTTTCCCTAAGCTGGTTTTGGGACTGGGTTTCTAATTCTTTCTCCTTAAATCTTAATTCGTCTGATGCTAGCTGTGTGGCTATTTCTTTCTCTTTAAGTTGGGTTTCTGCAGCTAATTCTAGCTTACGGACCTCTAGTTCTATCTCTAATCTTCTCAGAGCAACTGTTTCTGATTCTAATTGTGTGTTTGAGTGTATGGAGTTTTTGCCACTGTGACCACTCAACCTCTCCACTCTATCTTCTGTCTGTACCGTCAGGCTCAATTGGATGAGTTGGCTCTGCAGCTGGGTCTTAGAGACACCTTTCACATTAATCCTCTTTTGAATTAAGGTGGACCTTAACTCTTCAACACTTAATTCCAGTATGTCTTCAACAGACAACGGCTGTGGCAACAGTGATGTCATACTAACAAGTTATGCAATCACACACACACAATGTACTACAATAACAAATTATGCACAAAATCTCAAATTGATTAACTGATTAACTGATTAACATCGAAACTCTTAATAAAATCTATTTAAATTCGACATCAAAATCGACTGACGAAGATCGCTTCTCCGACAGTCGCCATCGGCCTCTCTTGCACAACCCCGAACTGACTAACTGACTCAAACTGATGAGCTGGGTTCAAATCCTGAGAGCTACCAAATGAGAGGCGACCAAAATAACACAGGTTCAAATCCCACCACAGAGACAACGCTCTGTAAAACAACGGGTTCAAATCCCGCGGATGAGACCCCAAAATATAGCGGCCGCCTGTTCTAACTCTACAAAAGCTCGTCGTACATATAGTCTAGGGGAAATTAATTAGTTATTTTTGTTTAACTACTTACAGGACGCTTAAATTAGCATTGACTCACAAATACTCTTCTCTTATCAAAATACATATTTATACTTATATTCAAAATAATAACTTGTCAACAATAGCGGCGATTAAATAGCATCAATATAGATAGTCTTTGCCAGTTATCGCTAGTGGTAACTCTACTCTAGCAACGCGTAACTAATGTCAACGGCAAACGGTCTGTCAGACCGATTTGAAACCAAAATTAAGCAATCAAATATGTTCTTGTTCTCTACAACAAACACTACGCATGGATCACGACCAAGCTCGGAGTCACTCGATCGCTTAGATACATCGAAACTCTTAATAAAATCTATTTAAATTTGACATCAAAATCGACGGACGTAGATCGCTTCTCCAACGGCATCGGCCTCCCTTGCACAACACCGAAGACTGCTCTCCTACTCCCAAGGCGGCAACAAATGGAGCACTGCTCCCATCTGATTGGAAGAGGCATGGCGAGACCTTCTTCTCAGACGTACGATTGGCCGACGCTGGTCCAATAGCACACCCTATCGTCTGCCATACCTTCATTCATTCATAAAGTTAATTTAAAGGCGCATTAATTGTCTAGTGCGCCTCAGCCGTTTTCTTAAACAAGTATGTCTTTAATCTGGTCAAGAACATTTCTCGTGATATGGTTTCATCGCGCAAGTGAGCAGGTAGATCATTCCACAGTTTTGGGCCGCGTACTCGGAAAGTGCAATCGCCCATCCTGGTTTTGGTTCTTGGTGTCTTGAGGATGCGAGTGGTATTTGATCTTAATTCCCTTGTACGACCCTGGTTCCTTAACAGTTGACAATGCCTGGTGAGGTATTGAGGTGCTTCGACTCGTAGGCACTTGTCAACTAAAGATAGAATTTTAAATTCGATGCGTTGTACGACTGGTAGCCAGTGAAGGTTCCGGATAATAGGCGACGCATGCTGCCTTCGGTTGGTCCGTGTGAGTAATCATGCAGCTGAGTTTTGTACGACCTGTAGCCTTTTTATTTGCTTGTCGGTGGCATATGGCAATAGACTACTGCACCAGTCAATGCGCGTAGCAATGAATGCGTGTACTAAAGCCTTCGCCGCATCTTCGGTCAGTGAGTCTATAATTACAGTTAGTTGTCTCAGTTGGTTGAAACTTCCAGAGACAATTTTGCTAACATGTTGAGCCATGGTGAGTTGTTCATCTAGTATGACTCATAGGTCTCTAACTGCGTTCGTTTGATGTGGACTCCTTCTTGGTTTAGCTCGTCGATGTCGACCTTTGTCAGTTGCTTACTGTGGCCGAGGACAATGAATTCTGTTTTCAGAGGATTAAGTTTAATCAGTTTAATTAATTAAGTTTAATCAATAACCTAATTTACATTTGTAAAACAAAACAAAACTAGGTCACACATGTTATATTTGTATAGCGCCACATAAACATTTCCTACTTTATCTAGCACTACACACTCATTTGCATCATCATCACCACCACCATCACAATATAAGCAATGACTTCAGCTCAAAATGCGTCCAATTGATGATGGGAGAATATCGCAATGGAATCAGGGATAAGGATCCGTTAAACAGTTTACTTCTGAAAAAAACAATATTCCTTTAAAATATGTTGCTTTTTGGCATGCGAGGGGAAGCTGAAATTTTTACAAATGTTTAAGTTCCTTACAACAGTTTTCATTCCAAGAGCGTCTCACTCCCATTTCTATTTTTCACGTCAGTAGAGAGATTAAATGCATACAACTCAGAATCGCCATTTACTCGTGAGTCTCTCGAACGGAGGTAAATCTTGGCGGAAAAGAAACTCAGTGCTGAAAGTGTTTTCATTATTTTTGTCTAATAAAATAAAGATTGAGAAGAACAGTCATTAAGTGAATAAAGACGAATAAAAGTAGAATCCGAAAATTGTTATATTCGGCGATTGTGTCTACGTAGGGCAGAGGTTTAATAGCGCAGTAGAGAGTAGCCTACTCAATGGTAATCAAATATATCTAAACAAAGTCTTGATCAATGCAGAAGTAGTTTGAAACGCGTGTTTCATTCATGCAGCCGATATGATATTATATAGCTACAATAATTAATTCATAGGCCTATGTGACCTACTTAAATCACTCATTGATGCAATTTCCTCCTACTAAAATTCAGCAGCAAAATACAACTGAACCGTTATTTCTATTACGGTTGAAATGCAACATAAGAAGCTCGTCCTACAGTTCCTGCGTCATATGAGTGACGATCACCAAGTCCATAATTCGAATATGTAAAATGCCTGTTAACCCGTCTTGCTATATCTTTCAAAAACAAACTCATACAACCTCATTGGTATCACACAGTTGTGGAATGCTTTTGAATGTCGAATGGTGATTAATACAAACCGTGGACTCCTAACGCTTGCTCTGGGACTTATCGATGGACATTGGAAGTGTGATTTTGTAGAGCCAGAAAATCTATGCCATTTACAATTCCACGGTCTAAAATTTTAAAAGGCAAATGGTCGAATTAAGCTAACATAATTATCCTGATATCACTTCATCAATTGCTCCTCTTCCACACAGTGAATCACGTCCAATTTCAGCTTCTCCGATGTTCGAATAATAATGATGACGATGATGATGATGACGACGACGACAACAACAACAACAACAATAATAATAATAATCAGAATATTAATAGGTGGCGCTGGAGGGTCGGTCCTCTTCCTTATCCTCGGGGTCGGACCTTGTCCTTATCATCGTCCTTGGGGGTCGAGCCTTGTCCTTATCCTCGTCCTGGGGGTTGGTCCTTGTTAACATCACTCGAGTTTGCGTTTAATTTACGATATTCGATTCGATATTTGAAGGATTCAGTATAGTGCTATTCAAACCAAATACCAAGCAAGATTTATCGTTTACTTAGGCCTAATCGGCGTTTGATTTATTGCTCGACTATTTGCGCTTGAAAATTGTGCTTGAAACGATGATTGACATTTTTGAGAGTTACCTGGAATATACGAGTGGGTTCACTGTTTTGGAAACTAGTATAAAACTTCGTAGTTGTAGTGAGAAATGAAAGGAAAGTTCGTTTGAAAGGAATGATCCTAGAATAAGAGTACGAGGCATGTTGATAGTGCTAGAGATTAGATTTGAGGTTCTATGGTGCCGTTGGGTGATATCACGCGTGCGAATTAGTTAGTAGAAAAACTAAGGGTTTTTAGCAGTACTTGACAATGTTTTAACAAGCAAGGTTTTTGGAGGATGAAGCCAAGCCAATAAAAGGGAAGTTGAAGTGTTTTTATCGACATTCTAATGTAGATTTTCAATAAATCGCCAGTGTGCAATATCAAGGATTATACGCGCGCAATATAAATAACATTTGGATCAAAATATACTCAATATCAAATTTAGTTTCTAGATCGTCTTAATAACTACCTCAAATCTAGAAATAATAGTGGATGCTAAACAAGACACTGGTTGTTTGCAATACTTGTAGTATACAGCGGCTTGGCGAATTTCTTGGGCGAGGAAGACATTTGCATGAAGTGCCGGAGGATCGTAGCGTTGGAAAGAACGATGGCGGAGCAGCAGAGAAGACTTCCGGAGCTGGAGCCTATCGTGATGACTTTGAACGAGCGCGCAGAGACGGAACTGACGAAATCCTACGCGGAGATCGTCAAGTAAAGCACGCCGTCGGTGACAATGAAGGAAGAAGGAATCCGAGAGAAACAGTCAAACCCAAAGAGCAGAAGCCATTGACAGCTCAAAAAAGACAGGGGAAGAATATCTTCGTTTATGTTGGCGAAGAAGATGAGGAGCGTTAGACTCGAGGAGCAAGTGGTGGTAATTGAGGATTCCAATGTGCGACATGTGGGACAAAATCTGGCGAAGCAATGCAAAATATTTGTCACCATTTGTCAGCCGTAAGCAATGCTCGAGGATGTCCAGGAGATATTGGACTCAATCAACAAGGATAGTGACAGATGTGCTATTGAAATGAGGACCAATATATAATCATTTCTCTGACGAAAAGGAAGAGGTTACAAGAAAATATAAATTTGTGCAAACAAATTGAAGAAGAAAAGAAGACGAATCATGATGATGGGAATCTTGCCACGCAGACTATCTCGGGAAATGGAGAGAAAGAGGACCAATATCAACAGCGAACTCTAGGAACTGTGTCAGACCGAAGGAGCTGAGTTTCTGAACTCCGACTTCGACGTTTGGGTTAAGTACTGTATTTTGGAAAGGATGGGTTGCATCTAAACAAGTACATATATTGCGGGGCCCTAGGCACGTGCCAAACATGCCTATGCCTTTAAAACGACCCTGAACTGGTTTGGTGCAGATAAAATGGCTAGAAGAATATTTGCTTGCGTTAAATGCTGCTGTAGGCCTAAGGCTTTCAGCTAAGAAGGTCGACAGTTAGGGAGAAGTCCGTATGTCTATTAGGCACTAAAGGTAAAAATAAATATAGCAATAATACAGAATTAGGCCAATTAGACAGAAATTTATTTGTGATATAGAATATGGTTATTCTAGCTGTCGCAATTATAATGTAGCGAAACCACCACCTTGCCTCTGTAGCGATTCACGCTCCTCTTGCAGCCACCTTGGCTCGCTATATATTAATTTCAGTAATGTTATTGGATCTAACTCTCAGGATGCCTTTCCTTCCAATCACTACTCGGGTCCGCTGACTAAAGCACGTATATGGTCCCCCAGCTTTATGACTAGGACCGGATTAGCTGTCAACCTTCAACCTTCAGGTACCTTCTTCTGTAAGCACCGTCTTTCTTGTAAGAACACTTCTATCTAGTCTCTTTGCACCCTTTCTTAGTGCTACTTGTTCCTGTTTCACACTCCGAAAAGGTGCTCCTTTACTCAAGCTTTGACTTCCTATGAAACGCGTCGCGGAGTTTTACCTTTGGATGGGGCACAACCCTGCCCTTTGGGAGACTGCCTATCACAGTATAGCAGCTCCTCCGTATACAGGATTCGCTTCTGTTATACTACAGACCATCAAGGCTTGCCCTGATGATACTGCATCCACGGTATCACTCTCTATTCTCACTCTCTTGTGTGCTTCACTTTTACGTGTGCTCACTCTTTCCCCTTGTGTGCTTCACTTTTACGTGTGCTCACTCTCTTTTTTCATTTCCTTCATTGCTAAGGCCTTAATTAAACCCTAGGACATCTCTTAACGGTGGTGTGCTTAAGTCCCATCATTAATATTATTTTAAAACATTCACTATTTGCGCTATCTATCCAATAACTTTATGCCTCTACTTAGAATGATTAACCTTTTACTGATATTCATTTATACTTAATTACTCTAGGAATATTACTTATTTAAGTGTTCTAATATTTTTACTTATAATTCTCTACGGACATAAGCGCCCCTAGTGAATGATTCGAAACTAGTTATATTAGTGTTTTAAACTACCTATCTCTGTACATTACATGAGGTGCATATAAAATTCGCCACAATAACAGAGCTGAATTGAGTAATAACGGTAATGTATGTAGAATGTTAGTGTGTGTGTGTGTGTGTGTGGAAAACCACTGGAAGGTTTTTATGGAAATGCCAGGAATTTGATTGGAGTTTGTGAAATGGCTGAGTCGGAGATGCAAGTAAAAGTTTTGATCCCAAACATTATCCAAATCACAGAATCGAGGACTAGGTGTGACATTGATGATACTGAAATAAATTTACTGGATATGTCATGTTTAGAAAAGTTAGGGAAAATCAGAGCAGCAATGGAAATGAAGCAGGAGGGGTTCTACTTTTCATTAAAGACGGCTTGGATGCCATAGAGTGAGCAGACATAGAGAATTATCACTTCAAGGAGCACATAAAGGTAAAGGTAGTCCCGTACTCTAACGAGCGTAGGGTTTCCGGCGATGATCTCTGGTACTAGGCAAGCAGCGACGCAAGTGGCTTACGCCATTAATCTAGAGTAGGTTGCCATTACTTTCTCTAGACCTGCGTTTTACCTTCGCAGTTTGACGCTGCTACCAATTTATCGACGCCTAAGCGATGAACGGCTTGGTTGGCCGCCGGCACCACGATTAGGTCCAGGGATGGTCACCCATCCAAGCACTAACCGCGCTCGACGTTAAACTGGAGCCGACGTCGCAGGGCAACAAAGAAATCTGCTAAAGAATCAACTCCTTAACTGGTTTTATAAATAAGACAATGACTACACATTTAGAGTAACTCAAAGCAAGTACACTGTGTGCAAATATAAATCTACAATCTACATACTACTCTTACCTTGAAACATAATTATCAGTACAATTGAAAATGGTATGCAAGTAACTTGGTCCTTATGAGGATTTTTTCAAGAACTAAGTTACAAGGACCAGTACAAGGACTGATCTGCAAAGACGAGGATAAGGACGAGAACCGAGCCTCAAGGACGAAGATAAGGACGAGGACTCACTTTCCAAGGACGAGGACAAGAACATGGACTTCAAATTGGTCCTTAAGGAGTCCTTAAAAACAAGGACCAGGACAAGGATTAACATCACTGTTCAAAATTGGTTGAAGGAGGAAGACAGAAGGTTGGCATAAGCGGTGCCCATTCGGAATGGGCAAGAGATATTAGTGGAGTGCCTCAGGGTTCAGTGCTTGGACCATTGCCTCTCTAATATATATATATATATATATATATATATATATATATATATATATATATATGTGTATATATATATATATGTATATGTATATATATGTATGATACAAAGGTGTGCAAAAATATCGACTCTGAGGATGATGCTAAAATTTTCCAGGAGGATCTAAGACAATTTTTCAGTGGTGTGTGGATTGGCAGATGCTTTCTAATATTGACAAATGTTCTGTAATGCATGTCGAGAAATCTACAGTGTTATATTGATAACGATTATGCTTTAACGGGAAGTTCTTACCACCACAGAGGAAGAAAGAGACTTGGGGTAATCATCAATGCAATTACGGATCTATCTCGAAAATGTATGAATGCAGCAAAAAAGGGAAACCAAATGTTGGGAATGACGAAAAGAACACTAGTGACTCTTTTAGTGAGTCGAGACAAAGATATAATCATAAAACTATACAAGTCATTACTAAGGTCTCATCTAGAATACTGTCTTCAGGCATAGAATCCATTCTTCAAAAAGATATAGAGCTTTTAGAAAAGTATGAATGTCATGGCCTTGAAGAACTCCTTAAAGACAAGTTACAAGTACTTAGTTCTGGTCATAGTCTTGAGGGTTGAGTCCTTGGTCCTGATCTTGGCCTTCAGGGCTGAGGCCTTGGTCCTGGTCCAGGCCTTGACTGATGAATCCTTGTTCTATCCCAAAGAAAAAGTGCAAAGACGAACAACAAAGATGGTCAATGGATGACATAATTTAAGCTACGAAAAAGACGTCAATATTGTGGATTGACAACATTAGAAGGAGAGAGGGGATTTGACAGTAACATATAAATTAATGACTGGGAAAGTAGATGTAGATGGTTGATTCTTTACACGAAGGCACAAGTGAAAATTGTTCAAGCAGAGGGTGGATCCAAGAAAGATAAATGTTCTAGTGTAAGAGTTGTATGCAGATGGAACAGTTTGGACGAGGTGGGAGTAACAGTTGAAACAGTCAACGGATTGAAGAGTTATATCGAAAAACTTATTGAATGTGGAGAGTTACTACAGTGGTTTTCACACAGGCTTACTTAGCCTCCTAAACCACTTTATATCATATTATTATTATTATTATTATTACATTATTTTTAATATTTTACTTAGCACTAGTTACAGTCATCATGAAGTTTTGGTACACATAATAACTTGTCAGTGACGACACCACTCATGTAAATTGCGAGTCGCTGAACTATTTTAGGCTTTCCAGTTATATCTGGCAAAAGCTTTCTATCCCAATGTATTACTAATGACGTTTGAATATCGCATTCAAAGACACATTTAACCTCATCAGCCAACTGAAACCTGTGTGATAGACGACTGCGACGTATGGATGATCGATTCGCCGACATATCAGCAATATTCAGTCCTAGACTTTTAGCTGTAACTGCAATCACAAACGCTGATTTTCTGACAGAAACTTGAGTTCTGGCGGGTGCTGATGCCCGCTGGTGTGTCACAATGTTGGCCTACCGGTCTCGTATTAGAACAAACTTGAAGCAAAAACCGATAAATCACGAATATTCTTTTAAAAAGTCTCTCGCAACAGCCGATACTTCTCACACGCTTGCGCGCGACACTCCTTCGTATGGTGTTCAGAACTTGTAGCTACGTTTTGATCCATAGCATCGTCAGAGCTTACACCAGCAACTCATGCGTCATGTTCACTGCCGGAACCCAGTTGATCTATATGTAGCGATGCGTTTCACCAGTGGTAGATTTACATTTTCTAGGTCCCGGAACAGGAAAAATTCTCTGTCAATCATTTCCAATTTTTTTCAAAATCTCGGAAAACTTTCGGAAAAGTTTACAGATCCGGTGTCTGAATGTTTTTGGAACGTTGCATGCGTAACAAATAATTGTAACTGCATCCAAATCTAAAAAATAAATATTAAAATAATCACAAACTAAATAAGCCTATATTGTAAATGGAAAAGGTGGACCCATAAATTATCATTTTGTAAGTGGGCCCCGGTACCGATGTCATTTGTACATCCGCCACTGGTTTACACGCCATTCTGCTTCTCTTTTTTGTCTTACTGCAATACGTTGATTTCTGAATGCTCTTCGTTCTTATAGTGATGATAAATTTCTATCCTCGCCTGCTATGCTCCCAAGTCGACCAATCCTTTGTGCTATCAAAAACTGCCCGTCGTCTTTTATCGTTATAATTTCTAATGCATTTAAATGTGCAATGTCAAACAGACTCTCAAGAATTACGATGAATTATTATTATTACATAGATAATTTATGGAACGCTATAGCATAGCTAAGGCTAAAATCGAGAGCGTTTTACACCAGCAATTCGTCAGTTCGTTCAGAAAGATGGTCCTAGATTTTCAGTCAATCAAACAGACAATAAAATGCACATTTCTGGATCCTGCAAGACATGTAAGAAGAGAATAACTGGCGATTGGAAGACAATAAGGGTAACTTTGAATTTTATAAATTACGCAAAGCTATCTACACCTTGCAACACCTTACAAATACAACACTTTTGATACAGAAAAGACAAAGAAAAGGAAGAAGTTGCTTGTCATTGCCATACAAGTGCTGTGGCGACTCCGCCGGCTCGCGGTCTCGTAGCGCGGCCGGCGGTCGGGCGGCCCCCAACGCCCGCTCGGTCTCCCGATCACCATCAGCCGCCGACTCTGCCTGACCAGCGGCGTCTGTTTCCCTTTCCGGCTCTCCGACATCAGAGGAGGTGTCCGCGGCTGCCGGGCAGGCAACACACGGAGGATGGCCGGTCCTCAACATAGGGTTCGCATTTTCCTCCTCTGACTCTCTATCCGTTCCGGCCCCGGCCTCGTGACCCTTAAACTCGTTCCTCTTATCGCTGGCCACCGCTTGGTCTCGGCGCCTTAAGCGATGTCTATATGTAT
Source organism: Metaphire vulgaris (assembly GCA_018105865.1). Classification (NCBI taxonomy): domain Eukaryota; kingdom Metazoa; phylum Annelida; class Clitellata; order Crassiclitellata; family Megascolecidae; genus Metaphire; species Metaphire vulgaris. Next base: position 68,921 of record JACLAT010000068.1, read on the forward strand.
TCCTGGTATCCGGCTTCGACTTGCATTCCCCTACAACTTTGCTGTTCACGGAAGTTAGGTTGCCACTAAAAATTTTTAGCAACACAGCTTGGAACAGAAAACAAAATTTTTTGGAGGGAGGTTCTGTTTCAGGCCAGATTGTTGACCCTTATCCTAATTGTTATTACATTTTGCACGGATGGTTTGAAAGAGGGATACAAATGCAAAACAATGGTGTATACCTCATCATTTTAGCTTTTACAGCATCCGAGCAATTGCAAGTTGAAAATGTCCAAAATTACATGCAAATGCACAGGAAGCTGCATTTATCCAGCCCCCTGATGTAAGGCACATTTTTCAGTTGGCCGTCCAGCTAAATCTAGTAGTCCATGGGTTATCCGTGCCTGAATGGACGGCGGTCCACTCTTTTCCTGGCCGTCGATTCACTCAAACTGTCTCCCCGCGCCTTTACGACAGGCGGGCGTCTGTCTCCTCCCTTGGCTCAGAATTGGCCTCCTGGGCACTAACGTGACCTCAGGTAGGCGAGGTTCATCACAGCCAATACTCACCTTCACTGACAGTGCGCTGAGACTCCGGTGTCACAGCGACTTCCAAAGACACGAACACAACTTGCCTTTATTGGTTTATTTTTTTATTAATAAACCAAGCAACAATGACAACAATGGCTACAGTGGCAACACTGGTAACACGGACAAAGACGCGCTGACTAGACGCAGTCCGGCAGCCACAATAACTAGCGCACAGGAACTGCAATCAATAGTCTTTGATACGTCAGTATGAAACGATAAGCTTTAGCACTTTAAACGGCTCCAAATACTCGCTTTCAATCGCTGTGCTTTCTTTATTCTATCGCCTCACAGTATAAGCGGCCATAGCACGAAAAGCACATGTCATGACAAAGACTGAAATTTTCTGAATTTTGAAACTTTTTCGACGGGCACTTAGGCGGATTTTTCGTCAGCAGTCAGTATTTTCGCGTAGTTGCCGTCAATAGTAAAAAGTAGGGACTTGCCTAATAGCGTTTTTCTTAGCGGTGATCAGGGGCTTCGTCTACGGCCAAGCGACGCGGCAATAGCTCCTGCCAGCTGGGCGCGCGTCTCAAGCGAACTTTAGTTACAACAGCCGCCTGCGTCCTCCTATTGACGCGAGCTACATAAAGTCCCATATTTCGGAAATTTTCGATTTTTAGAACCAGCCCTTGAGGGCGCTCGCTCCCAAATGTCCCTATCTACGCGTTTTATCCGTCAGAAAGTTCAACTTCGGACCCACCCTTCTAGCGTCGTCTGCAGCGGCGAAAGGCGCCTCGCCGCCGGCGACGCGCATCGCCGTCCGGTCCTGCTACTCGGGCGCCGTCTCTAGGCGGAATTTTGAACTGTAGAGCCACGTCCGCTTAGGTACCGTGAGAGCAGGGAACCCAGGCAATGGTGTCGGCGTTATCGGTGGTAAGCGACCCCGTCTACGCCCCAACCCTTCGCTAATCACCCCTGATAACCGGGCGTCGGTGTTCAGGCGTACGCGGCGTCCACAGCCGACCGATCGCTGCCGCACGCGTCGAACAGCCAGACGCACAGTTCCCAGCGGAGGCCTCGCATCGCGCAGCCTCCGTCTTACATGCGGCGATCTTTCAGCGGTCAAACTCTCGTCGCTGAAGACCGAAGGCTCTCCCGGGAACCTATAACACTACGTAGCAAAAAAATATTTTTGTTTGTTCCTGGGTTGATAGCTTGTTTTCCTAGTCCCTTATGCCTAAACTAACTAGAAAACAGTTTTTTGTTCCAAACTGAATTTGCTTTTGGGGTCAGGGCAATGATATTTTGAAATTCGGGTATTATAGAACACATTCTCGGTTCACATTCAAAGCTGAGCAGACATACTTATTATTCTGGAATATTGCAAGCTGTCCATAAGTTTTTAGATCTGAACAGAATTTTCTATAACCTTCTGGAATCTTCTAGAACCCTGTTGCACTTTCTGGGAGCTTTCAGTTGCATCCATAGACTTTTAAGAGTGCATATTTCTTAAGCCAACGTACTAGTGTATCTTGTTGCTGAGTAAGCGAATAGTGACCAGAAAAAATTGATTTAGATGGCATCAAGAGGCTGCTTGCAGCCAGCAAATGCATTCTGCTACGTTTGCATCGCACCGGTATCCTATGGCTCTGAGCTCCCCATTCCCATCCCTACAAAGAGGGATCAACTGTCTTCAGGGGAGCGCGTCAAAAGAGACAGCGAGGAAGATGTTGCAGATCCAGGATGCAATTGCACAGAAATAGCTGAGATGAGAAAGCCGTACTTCCCCAATCAGAAAGATCTCAACGACCTGATCATAGAACTTAGTCTCACCAAGTGCAATGCTGAGCTTCTGATGTCTAGACTCAAGGACTGGAACTTGTTGGATGAAAGTGTGCAGGTGACAGAATAGAGAAAGTGTCATGAAAGTTTTTCCAAATTCTTCAGTCAGCTAGATGGGCTGTGCTTCTGCAGCAATGTCACTGGTCTTTTCGAGGCCATAGCAATCACCTTTAGGCTGAGTGATGGTGCCAATTCATAGAGATTTCATCCAAGAACCTCAAAGCCATGCTAATTCATAGTGGTAACAAGTACTTGTCTTTCCCCATGGCTCACTTTGTGCACCTGCACCTCAGAGAGGACTACACCAGTGTCAAGATGTTGCTGAGTGCCTTGAAGTATGACAACTATGACTGCTAAGTCATTAGAGACTTCAATATGGTCAAAATGGTGACATTCCTGATGGGTCTGCAAGGCGGTTTCACAAAATTTCTTTGGGTTTTCTTTGCCTCTAGAACAACCGGGACACCGAGGTCTGAGGCCCACTATTGTAGAAGGGATTGGCCACAGCTGACCAAGTTCACCACAGGTAAGAACAGCATCAAGTGGGAGCCGCTGATAGACCGTCATACATCAAGTTAGGTCTCATCAAGTAATTTGTCAAGACAAGGAATCCGCAGCTTTCAAATACCTTCTAGAGCTTTTTCCACAGCTCCTGGAGGCAAAAGTCGCAGCTGGCATCTTCGTCAGACCACAGATAAAGAAGATCACATAGCATGACGTATTCGCCAAGAAGCTGAATAGCATGGAGAAAGGGTCTTGAAACAGTTTCGTTGCAGTATTGTATGACTTTCTTGGCAACCACAAGGCTGAAAACTATGAGAGACTGAACCAGTCTCTCATAAAGAACCATGCCAAAATTAGATGCAAAATGTCTTTGAAAGTACATATTCTTCATGCCCACCTTGACAAATTCAAGGAAAACTTGGGAGCCTACCCAGGTAAGCAAGATGAATGCTTTCATCAGGATATGCTGGACTCGGAATGTCGTTACCAGGGACGGTATAACAAACACGTTATGGGGGACTATGTCAGAAGTCTTCATTGAAAAAGCTATTGACAGTACAGACACAAATCTTGAAAAGCAACTCATTTCTGAATGTTTTTAAGTAATTTTGACTGTTTTTGACTGTTGTTGCTCATTTTCAATTAGTACATAATGTTCATTCTCGAGAAGAAAAAATGCACCTTTTCCATTTTATAAATAAACAACTTTTGTAAGCTGTGCCCATGAAAGCAAATATAATGATGAATATAGCCATGTTTGCAGATCCTTTATACATAGGCAACTGAAATATAACACTTAGAAGCCAGGAACAAAAATCGTGTTACATAGTGTAATCTTTGCCGGTTTTTATAACTTATCTCTCGGTCTTTGGGCGGCCGTGGCGATTCTAAACATTTTACCGAAGCCTTAGCGTCTTAGCCTAGCGCGTGCTCTGTCCGTTTTACATGAATTAAAACTTTATTAATTAATTCAAATTAGTACAAATACATTATTAAGAACGCTAATTAATTAGATTAAATTATTAACTAACAAGTTTATGCAGTTAAGCAATCTTTAATAATAATAATAATAATAATAATAATAATAATAATAATAATAATAATATCTGTGGCACATGGTCGCCACAGTGCAACAGAGACAAGTTGATTAACATTGCCGTGTGACTAGCTAATTTTAATTCTTTTTAATTAGCAACAGTGCCAATTAAAAACAACACTGCTCGAGTGACAGATTTTTCTCTTAGCATATTTGGTTACGATGGAGGTGGTATAGTCAGAGACCCGGTCACTGGAGTTGATCTGCCGACTGCCAGCAGGTGTGGTGTGGCGCCGAACCAGCAATGCAAAATAGTCAGGACAGGAGTGATCATTTAATACTCTATACGTAATCAGACATTTCTTATAGATGATGTGCTCAGTGACTCGCAATCAGTGCAGTCTGTCTCTTAGGAAAGGGGTGACGTGGTCACACCATTTAGCACTGCCAGTTAGTGTTGCCAGCGTTGTCTCCCTTTTGTCCTGATGAGTCTACGGCTGTTTTGAAGGGCGTCGAGCCAAGCAGAGCGGGCTGCGACTTCCTGAACTGAGCCTTTCTTACGGTGGTACGCTCTCTCAAGGCGACGCGCCAGACGTCGAGCGTCTCGACAATCCCAGTCATAGAAGGGACAGTGTGGACGAACCCTGACCGTCCTCTCCGACTCAGGAACTATGTCGTCGAGTATAGAAGTGGTGATGTCATAATAGCGGTCGGTGAGTTCAGAAGCTCCCGATGTAGGCGAAGGGCTGTCCACGAGATCCAAGGCTGTAAACATGGATTTGAACTTGTTCAGATCAAACTTCCTCCAGTTTCTGCATCTTTCCTTCTTGTATTCCAGAGGCTCTTGTATCTGTCGCATTGACACAGTGCACTAGCATGTGGTCAGAGAGTCCTGACTCCGTCTCTATAATATCTTTGTGGAGCCAGCTCAGCGGCGGCGACCACCAAATCGGGAATTCCGCCTAGAGTATGTGTCGGGTTGGAAACGAACTGACGAATATTGAAGCAGTTTATCCTTATTGTACGAACTTCGAACTATCAGCATCAGCTTCGTTCTTAAGGTGGATATTCAAATTCCGGGCAAGCATAGTTCTACATTTGAACGTCGATAACGATTCGAGAAGTGACGAGAGTTCAGTGAAGAATTTTACCCGCACACGACTCGAACCCGGTCTATAAATGGCGGCCAGAATAAAAGGCGTCGATTGGCATTGAATTCTGCAACACAAAAGTTCGAATGATTGCAGTCGAACTTAGCATCGATTTTGGCGAAAAGAAGTCCAGGTTTAGTGCATTTGAATCGAGTGCTGGATTTTTCAATAATAGGTGGACGAGAGCACTAGCATAGGTTGATGGAAAGACACCTGACGGCAGAGATAGGCGAACTAGACGGGTAATTACTGTTCCAATAGCATAAGACACTGTTGAAATATATGAGTTGGTATTACATCCAGCAGAAATGGCCAACATACCGTAAATTTCATCCAAAGTGAGAATACATGTAGTTAATATTAGTGAAAAAGATTACACATTTCGTCACCGCAGCAACAAAAATTTAAAATTTCAAAGCAAAATTCAAGGATTCGAAATTTGAATGATTTTAGTCTGCGTCTCTGCTTCTTCGGTATCCAATGAAATGCACGGTAGTGAAGCAATGTTTATTGAGGTGAGGAGCCCGAGAATATTATTACCGGTCAGACAACATGGAGGACCTTTTGTCTAGAAACCGATAAGCAGTATGATCATAATCAATGCTCGAAATAATTAAATGAATAGAAACTGAATGTGCTGTATAAAAGATCAATCCACGTGCAGCTAAATCTCGTTGCGTGGATTCGGAAAACATGGACTTCTTTTGCTAAAACAGACCAGTTAGCCTAATTTGAAACAAAGTCGAATCCTGAGAAACGTGGAAAGAAATAACCTTGCCTACCTAAGAAGACTCCCACAGCAGCACCAGCTTTTGTCAAAAGAAATTTTTGGAGGGCAGTTTACATAAACAATAGGCTATGCGCTTAACTTTAAATAGGAAATTGTCCATGATTTTTTGAAGATGGAGGTTCTATTAGTGTGAAATCCCGTGACATTTTCAGATTTTCATTTAGGCAAGCGATGCTGGAACCCGTTTTTCTAGACCCAGGAATGACAATATCAAATCCGCGCGACAAAGCGGCCACCCACGTGAATCACATGTAGGCCTGATAACTTAGGTTCATTTGTAAGTCAAAAGTCGTTGCTTCCTTTCAGGCTGACAAAGAGTGAAATGGTCTTCTCCAATTCCAGACTGTCTTGCGTTCTGAAATGCTTCCTGCTAGCAGAAATCATTTCTCAAAGCAATGTGGTCTCCGCGTTAGTGGAAGTTCAACATGAATCGAATGGTTCAAGGGTGCGGAGGACCCTGTCGTCAAGTGATGGCGGAGAAAAAAGCCACGTCACACCTATGAATGTTGCTTTTGATCTCCCGGACCTAACAGTATCAGTCGAAACACTAACTGGAACAGCTCAATTGGAAGCTTATAAGTCAGTGAACAACGACAAGATTCTACAGGATAGTTCTGGAACCAAAATTTCTCAGCTTTTCTGGGTCACCGTCGGGCTTCCAAATTTCATTAAGAGTCCCAGTCCACGAAATTCAAGCGATGTCAAGCTATTTCATTTCAACAATCGAGGATTCAACATCTACTTAGAAATGAAGACAGATGCAGCGAGGAGCGCATTGGCAGCCGCTGCGAGAAATAAATACAAAGTCAACATTTCCGATTATCAAGTGGTTCACCTGATTCTTTCGCAATTCGAGTGCTCTACACTTCTGTACGACAACGCCGGTAAAAAATATATTTTCAAGGGGAAGGTTACCGATTTTAGAAACTTTCCACTCAGAATGGATTTCCTGGCTCCACTAGGAAGTCATGACAGGCTTATTTTCGAGGAAGCGTTGACAGAATCTGAAACTGACTTTCAATTTGACTGCAGCATGGAGTCAAGCGGAGCCAAGTTGATCAAGACAAATACCTTGACGGTTAATGCCGATCAACTACAGCAAATCGGACTCGAAGAGAAACTGTTTGGTCCAGCAGGAAACAATGGAAAGAGTGATGTTTATGTAACGAGAGATCAAATGACTGGATTGGCGACTGAAATGTATTCCACTTTGAATATCGTTGAAGACTACCAGATGCCTGAACATCAGTTCAGCGAAGCATTCGTTGATAAACTCATATCAGAGGTTATTTTATTGATAGTCTAAGAGGTTGAACTTGCAGTGTTCTTAGAACACTGTTTTATAATAAAGCTAACTATATAAGAGTATGATTTTAATCGAGTTTCAATATAAGAGCATCGAAATATCATAGTTACCATAGTGGACGCATTTTGAAATTTGAATATAAACGTTTTTCTGGTTTAATATTATTGGCAATTTATAATTCCTGTTAATAAGTCAATACGTGCGCATAAAAATAAATTATTTTCAGTTGTCAACCAACGTCTTCGATCAAGTAAGCATCGATACCGCTTTGGCTTCACTATCCAAGTACGGCTTCAACATCGGAGCCGACATTCAGCCAGACGTCATCAAAAAAGATATTGGGTCAATTCTAAAAATCGATAAAAAAGATTCCAAGAGTCACATTAAGCTAAGCAGTGAAAGTGAACGAGAATCCTCTAATTCAAAGTCTCGCGAGGGAGAATTTGGCTTCAACGTCGGCGACAAATTTGGACTTACAACAAAATGGGGCAGAAAGAATGAGCAAAAGAGCACATCCAAAGACCAATCGTTGAATGACCAATTACGCGAACTGAATGAAGAGACCAAGGACGAAGCTCAATGGCAAATAGAGGGAGATCGAGTGATTCCTAAGAGTCTGAATGTGGCGCGTCTGACCAGAGCAAAGATGTCGAAGACCTTGACTTTCAACCGAATTCGGATGCAGACTTTCGAAGCTCCTTTTCACAGAAAATTTTCGCTTTACACTCTCAGGACATCAGCCTCGTCTTCTTTCCTCGACCAACTTCCTTCACGAATTGCACGTCTTGAGAAGACGACCAAACAAGTAAGTTTTCGCAAATGACTTTTAAGAATTTTGGATTTATTTATACTACAATGTAGTATGCTATGGGACTAAAGTATGGGTCTCTATAGGTTGTCGTTGAATTGAGTTTTCCTTGATATCGCTGATAAGATAGATGCGTGATTTGCGTATTTAATTAATTCTTATTCATTTCACTCTAGTTTATATAGGCCTACGAGCGCTTTCACCTAATAGTACTATGTGATGACATTTGAAAAAGAAGACACTTTCTGCATCGAGTAAGGCCAGTGAATCTGGGTCCAATACAAAAGATGCTCATATGCAAATTAGAGACATTCGACGAATTCGTGATTTTGTGCCCAATTCTGACTTAATTCCTGGTACCAGTAGACTTGATTATTGCAATTCCCTATACAATGGTATGGCCAAATCTAATGCGCAGAAGCTCCAAAGGAGTCAAAATTCTATAAAACTCGTAAGCATGATCATATTAGACCTGTTCTTCGCAAGTTACACAGCTGTCCGTTAAACAGAGAATTATATTCAAGACGGCAATCCGGCCAACCACAATATTTGAAATCTATGCTAGACCCCCCCAAAGCATTCTCATTTAACAAGATTCGCTAATTCATTGTTAAGTATACCTAGAGTAGAACCAACACAGAAATTATCGGTAGAGAGCTTTTCTATTTCTGGCCCAAAAAATATGGAACCCACTTCCCTAGGCCGTCAGATCTTCCAGAGAATCGAGTATTTTCCGAGCTAGACTAAAAACCCCTTCGCTTTAAATTAGCATATCCTCCATAGCTCTGCCTTGCTGTTTCTCGTTTCTCGCTTCTTGCTGACTGATTCCTGGAATGACTTTGAAGAACCATCGATTGATACCTTGTATTAAAAATGGTGCTATAAAAAGGCAAAATTATTTTATTTTGTTTTAAAGAATAAGTAACCAAAATCTGTAATATAACTACATGGTAACGTGGGCCTATATCGAATTAGGCTATCATCCTACCCCATACGAAAAATGGATAGTCGGTTTTGTACAAATCTCACGAATGATGCCAACACTAATAGAAGGTCCGCCGCCGAGTGGCTATACCATTGAATTTGAATCATACACAGTGAAAATCTTATTCCAGCCCCTTTAAAATGCCATGAAAGTCAATATCAACATTTGTGGTTTGTAACCGTCGCCGAGGGAAACAGGGCCAGAGGAAGACCTAGAAGAGAATGGCTGGACGACGTTAAGGAACACATACAGGAAAAGAACTACGGAAGACTAAAAAGGATTGCTGAGGACAGAACGAAATGGAAACAACTCATGACCGTTAACCTTCAGATATGAAGATGACATATGATGATGTTGATGATGATGATGATGATGATGATGAACCGTCGCATTGCCTTGAAATTCCTCGAAAGGATATGAAAAAGGAATCTCGTTAATTAATATAGCTCTTTTATTACGTATCCAATATTTCTCTGCATTTGTCTTTAATCTCTTTATATATCACACGAAGCGAAAAAGTGTTCTACTTAAGGATAATTAATTAATCAATAATATGTGATTCGTAGAATGTTCTCTCAAAATTTCTGAAAAAGCGTGTATTGAAAATTTCAGGTACACTCTGGTATTTGTTCTCTCTACACTTATCGTCAATATGCAAGCATTGGAGGCGCTGAAGACGCAGGATGCCCCCGCAGACCTCAGAGTTAGATGACACACGACGCTCAAGATGGAATGCTTCTCCGCCTCTTCCTCCTACTCGACAGCAGAATTGAATAAAAATTGAAATGAAAAGAAACTAATTTTATCTACAATTTTGTGTTTTATTGTCGCATTATAATTGAAATAGAGTTGACGATGATGCTAGCAGCGGTAAAGAAATGATTAATATGTTATTGATAATTGTTGATTGTTGAAACACCTTAAAATATAACAATGTTAATAATTAAAATATATTTATGCGCTAAATGATATGCTGTTGATAATTAGGAATTAAAATAAGCTTATAGTTAAGCGCTAATATATTATTTCCTTATTTTCACTTGATTTGTTTTGTGAAACCAAATAAACTATTTCTAAATTCTTTCAAATTTGAGTGCAATAAAAGGCTTATCCAATGCTACATCTTCCCAGTGCTGACTTATGGATGCGAAACCTGGAAAATGGAGAGGAAAATTATGATAACATTATTTGATTTATTATGATATAATTATTATTAAAATTGACCAAGCAACATATCTGTCATATAGTGGTGACTGATAATTATAATTGTGTATCGTTCTTGATCAGGACTTTTCATTCGCATTGACAATCAATCAGGACTTTTAATTCGCATTGATAACCAATACTGATATCATATATATATATATATATATATATATATATATATATATATATATATATGGTCATATCTAAAGGTCCAATTCCAACAACAGACACCTCGCTGGACCTTTTTCAGCGCATAGACCCACGGGACGCCATCCTTCTTGGGGCCCCTCTTGTCCATAACGCAGGCATTTGGGTCCCTGATGTCACGCCGCACCACCGACCTAAATATAGCACTCGCTCGTTTGCCACTGATCGCCAAACAAGACGCCCTAATTTTACTTAGAATGTCCCTTACGCACTCAAAGCTTCTACACATTTTGAGATGCACGCCCTGGACAGGCCATCCATTATTAGAAAACTTGACGACGCTATGCGCGAGGGGCTGGGCCAAATGTTGAATCTGCGTCTTTCAGATAGTCAATGGGTACAGGCTACACTCCCTATTAGAGATGGGAGACTTGGGATTCGCCGGGTGTCTGCGCTTGCACCGTCTGCCTTTTTGGCTTCAGCTGCGAGCACCCGAGATCTCCAGTCGTCCATTCTCTTGAAGGCAAGTCTGCCTACGGACCCATATGAGACCGAGGCCATCGCCCAATCGAGGACAATGAGCCAAATTGATAATCCTCCATCGGGCGCTCTTCTCAAACAGTCCACTTGGGATCGCCCACTGGTCCTCGAGAAATTTAATGATCTGCTCCAATCCGACAAACGGCAGTATCATCAGGCACGCCTTAGAGTCGTTTCATCGGAGCACGTCCGGGGACTGGCTGCATGCGCTGCCCATCGCTTCCTGAGGACTGCGCATGGACGACGAGGCAGTCAGAATCGTCGTCGGCCTCCGCCTCGGTGTCAACATCTGCGAGCGACATACGTGCCTCTGCGGAGAACAGGTCTCTGAAATTGGATCCCACGGGTTGTCCTGCTCGCTTGGCCCAGGTCGGGTCCCACGTCACACAATGATCAATGACGTGGTTTACCGGGCGCTATCTCGAGCGGGTATTCCATCTGTCAAGGAACCATCCGGTCTTTCGCGATCTGATGGTAGAAGACCGGACGGCCTCACTCTGATCCCGTGGCACGCCGGTCGCAGTCTAATTTGGGACGTAACCGTGGCAGACACAGTTGCTGCCACCCATCTGCTCATTACATCTTTGTCTGCTGGCGCGGCTGTTGAGGCAGCAGCAGTTCACAACTCGGCCAATAACGCAGACCTAACAACCGAGTACATTTTCTTGCCATTGGCCTTTGAGTCCCTCGGCCCCATTAGTCACGACGCACAGCTCTTCATAAAACAACTAGGTCGTCGGATTTCCGAGTCTTCCGGAGACATTAGGGAAGGAAGTTTTTTTATTTCAGCGCTTATCCATAGCTATCCAACGCTTCAACGCGGTATCAGTACGAGGAACGTTTCCCGTTGGAAGCTTTGAAGAACCAGACGAGAGTTGACGCATACATTATTTTTGTTGTCTCCGGGCAATTTTTTCGTAAGACCTTCGGGAATTAAGTACCGAGAGCATAATATATATATATATATATATATATATATATATATATATATATATATATTAGTTCCTTTGTCTGTCAGTCACGATACACGGCAGATGTTGTAAGACGACGTTGCCATTGACAACCAAACTTTATTATCGACGTAGCGTTTGAAAAAGCGTCTTCAATGCAGCTTGACGAATCGTCTTCATTGCCTGCACGTTGTACGGTACCACTGAGAACGCAGTACCCCGTGTGGCGCCGTATGCCCTACTGTGGACGCAGTCCCACGTGTTGGGCCGTAGCCTGTAGGCCCTACTGGAAGGGGTGCAGTATCCCGTCGTAAACCAAGCCCAAGCTGACGTGGAGCCGTAAGCTCTACTGGGGCGCATCCTCCCGTCGGAGACCAAGCCCAAGCCCCCGAGAGAGGCCGTAGACCCCACTGAGGGGCGCAGCCACACGTGTGGGGCCGCAGGTCCAACTGGGGGGGGGGCGCAGCCCCATGTGAGGCAGTAGGCCTTACTGGGGCGGAGCCTTCCGTGGGAGACCCAGCTCCAGCACCCGTGGGGGGGCGTACGCTCCACTGGGGCACAGCCCCAGAGCAGAAAAGTCCCAGCCCTCCGTGAGAGACAAAACCCCTTTGGGTTCGTAGACCGAAAAAGATCCGTTTGCCCAAAGGGGCCGTAGGCAACACCATTCATTCATTTGTTCACATGGACGACAGAGGTCCGTTGTGCCAATCTCGTGTTGCGCGAGTTGTGTCCGCGACCGATGGCTGAGTGCCATTCATGAAAAATTATGGAAGGAAGACCATCGTCGATCTGCTGGGGCCATGTGCGGCGTGGTCTGCCAGGAGGTCTTCTCCAGCTCGGAGGAGGACGCGTCTCGGTGCGTCGAGCAATGGCGCAGGTGAGAGCGCGATGGGCTGGAATGTTCTTGTCCTGGCGAGCCACATGACCGAAGAGAGACAGACGGCGTCGCGTGATAATTTCTGTCACTGGCAGGAGGGCAGTCTGTTTGGAGACTGCTTCGTTGGTCACGAAGTCGAACCAGCGAATGCAGAGAATCTGTCTCTGGCAACACCGGAGGGCGCATATCTCGTGGGAGACAAAATCCCAATGGAATCGTAGCCCCAAACTGTAGTCGTAGGTTCAGGTCTGGTGTGCAACGTTATAGTGTGCAACCCCCTTGTGGTGTGGGGTCAAGACCACCCTGTGAGCACATAGGAAAATTTTAAATGATAATCTACGAATTCACTTTACATTTCAGATTTTAAAAAAAATTGTTATATGTTTTGCAATAAATCGGAGATAACCACGCTCCCTCTGTCATTTCCTTTTTGACTGGTTAAGAGTTATTTAGCATATAAAATAACGCACCAAAATTATGGTGATAAATTCGCCTTCTGTTTTATTAAAATGCTGATGTAAACCACTGGTTCACAAGGTTTAGCGCACCGAGCAATATCAACTCTTTCGGTACCTAAGTGGGCCACAGCGTTATAAAATTGTTATGCTTAGACAATTGTAGATCAGCGGTGGTAAACTCCACAGAAGCTGCAAGCCGCAAAAGACAATTTTCACAAGTTTGTGAGCCGCATTGCGAGAATTAAACACAAAACGAACTATAGTGATCTGATTCTTTGCAAAATAAATATGTGACCCGCTGGGAGAAAAGGTACCATATGTGGGGTTCTTGAGTTACATATACTGCTCAATCACAGCAAAGTTTTAGATAAATATACGTATATACCTTGTCATTTCAGAGATACCAGCATCCAAACATCATGCCTATGAAGTTCAAATTTCGAAGAAATTGAACATTTATTATTGATGAAATTAAAGCGTTCAAAATTTTAAAACTGTACAAGAGTTACGGATGAATTTTTATCTCAGTATTAATTGTCATATATGCAAACTATCTCTAAAGTTTCATCTGTGACTATTCATGATTTATGAGTAGAAAATTGAAATAAATATAATTACTAATACTAGAACACAGTAATTGAAAAAGGCACCAAAAGTGGGATAGATCAGGGCAGGACATAATAATAGGGTTGTAATGTACAATCTAAACGAGATACACAAACAAGTTGTAATAAAACACCATGAATCTTATAAGATAATATTAATCAAGGTGATTATAAATGTAGCATATTTAAAACGGAATGATGAAAAACAAAGAACGAGAAACTAGTGTTGTAATTGATAAATAACATCACTGTGAGCATCTATCTGCTCTTAACTGATGACGAATTGACACAACTCTCTCTAAATTAACTATGTACAATAATTTAATAAACAAACGAAATAATAATTCGACGTCTTAGTCCATTCTAACACGCGAGTTCTCTTGCTCGCACCATCACTTCTATCACTACCAAAAAACAGAAGATGACTCTCACCCCTCCCATAAATCACGCCTCTTTTCTACTTATATAGCCCAACTAAAAATCCTGACATTCCCTTTAGCATCTCCAAGTTTACAAATGGTCATGTTCATTTGTAAACTTATGCTTCCAGTCATCTTCAGTTTTTTACATTTTATAACGCTCCTAATTTTCAAACTTAAATAATACAGTTGTTGTTCCTATCAAGTACAATGAACCCTAAATGATATGATTACTCTTCACATCAAGTATAATTAACCTGAAATCTATACTCTTATGAAATTCACCTTCATGAAAACATTATATCATTATACAATACAAAACATTAAAATACATAATACTCAAAATATCATAATCTAGTCACATAAACTGACAATAATCTTCCTCACTAGTACACTGCTTAATTATTGCCATTGATATCTTCATTACCGATCATTCTCGACAATGTGTCAGCTATAATGTTCAAATGTCCTCTTTTATATTTAATGTTCATGTCAAAACTTTGTAAAGCAAGGCTCCATCTCATCAGTTTCTGAGATTTTGTACTATTATTTATCAAATATACCAGCGGGTTATGATCTGAATAGACAGTAATATGAGTTTCTATTTACCACAATTTGAATTTATTTAACGCCCACATAACTGCATAGGCTTCCTTCTCAATAACAGCCCATTTACATTGCGTTTTAGACAATTTACTACTAATAAAGGCAACAGGCCTCTCATGTCCATCTTCTTTTACCTGTGTCAACACAGCTCCCACAGCATAATCGCTGCTATCACAAAACAAATTGGTTTCACGTCCAAATTCAAAATTAGTTAATACACAATTTGAACATACCAATTCCTTTAATCTTTGCAACACACTTTCAAGTTTAACTGACCACTCTATTTTGTTAGGCCTATCTTTCTTAGTTAAATCTGACAAAGGTTTTGCTAATTCTGCAAATGAAGGTAAAAACATACGATAATAACCAAAAAATCGTAACAGCTGTTTTACCTCTTTCTTAGTATCCGGCCTCTTTAAATTCACAATGGCTTTTACCTTGATGGATCCATTTTAACCTGACCTGAACCCACAATGTATCCAACAAATTTAATTTCATTCTTTGCAAATTCACATTTTCTTAAATTCTATGTTAAGTTATGTTCCCTCATTACTTGTAAAAATTGTTTCACATGAGTTAAATGTTCATTCCATGACTCTGAATAAGTAAGTAAGTAAAATCTCGTTAATTTCTAAAGCGCTTTCAAAAGATGCACCAAAGTAGCTTCTTATTTCTACGCGCTCAATCTCAAATGAAGTAGCTATAGCCAAAGGTGGGTCATTCATGCCGGGTCATTTAATCAAAAGGGCAAGTGGGCAGGATGCTATAGCTATGGAGGAAATGATTTTATAAAGAGAAATGATTTTAGTTTAGAAAGAAAAACATGAGGAGATGTTGCAATAAGGGGAAAAATTGTGACTCAGAGTTTGTTATTTGGCTTTGATGTAGACAGCGAAGGGATATTGGAATTGAGTTCCAAAGCTCAGGTGCCGCATATGAAAAAGCACGATTGCAAATTTTGAGAGATGATTGATTCAGTGGTCGAAGGAGAGTTACATGAGAAGAAGATCTGGTAGATCCAGGTTGTTGTGGAACTATCAGATTTCTTAGGTAGACTGGTTTTGATGTATGAAGTGAGTTATAAGTCATCGATATTATTTTATATTCAATGCGTTCTGTTATTTTGAGCCAGTGGAGAGATTTGAGTAATGGTGTAATGTGGCAAAATTTAGGCGATTTAGTTACTGCACGAGCTAAGGCATTTTGAATCGATTGGAGTTTACATATGGAAGCCTTTGGAAGATTGTGAAACAGTGAGTTGCAGTAGTCTAACTTAGAGTTAACTATTGAAGTGGCAATAGTGGAAGCAGTTTTAATATCAAGGTAGGGACGAAGGCGACGTAGATCACGAATGTGAGCATAACAGGTTTTGATAGTTGAGATATGTGAGCTTCAAAATTTAGGGAGGAGTCAAAAGTAAATCCAAGATTTTTGCAGTTGGAACAGGGGTTATTATTGTATCTGGGGCTAAAATCAGTGTGGGATTTTCAATTTTTTTCAGTTGTTGTGGCAGTCCAAATAAGAGAAATTCTGTTTTGGAGGGATTGAGGGCAAGGAGATTAGCTGACATCCACGATGAGATTGACAAAAATGCTGATTCTAGTTCAGAGATTGATGCCTTAAAGGAAGATGGAGTAAACGAAAGAAATAATTGAGTGTCATCTGCATAAAGTTGATGATTCAATTTGAGAGAGTTGATTAAGGATGACAGTGGGGTAGTGTAGAGACTGAACAAAACCTAATATGTGAATACACTGAAATGTCGTCAACATATGGTTCACAACAATGCTTTAATGGTTGTAACACCAAATCTATGGCTTTTACAAAAGTACGCCCTGAATCAACTAAACCAAAGGGTACTCGATTCCACTCGAAGATTCCTAAATGAGTAATAAAACCAGTTTTCCAACGATCTTGTTCAACAATTTCACACGACCAATAAGCACTACGACAATCAAAACTTGAAATGTACTTAGCTTTAGCCACTTTATTTACAACATCCGAAATCAATGGGATTGCATACTGTGTTTGGATTGTATACTTATTAAAATATCGATAATCGCACGCTAACCTCAAATCACCATTTTTCTTCTTAACAATAACCATAGGACTGGCCAATGGCCATGGGACTCGCGGATGGTCTTATGATATCATCATTCAATAATTGCTGTAATTGGTGTTCAACATCATTTCTATAAGCAAATGGTACTCTGTAAGCTTGGAATTGTTTAGGTACAAAGTCTGGTTTCAAATTTATGACATGCTTTGTAACATTACACAATCCTGGTTTAGTGCTAAATCTATCAGCAAATTCTTCAAGTATATTCATTAATTCACCACATTGTATTTCATTCAGATGACACACTTGAGTTAATCGAACATCTAAACATTGATCGGTTACTTTCAACAACGGTACATCAATAACATCACCAAAATTTTCATCATCATCAATGATAGCAATGCAATTGAAAGTTCTGACAAAATATTTCTTCAGTTTATTTGCATGAATCACTCGATGACCTTGATCATGCATGTCTACTAAATAAGAATGCTTGGATCTTCTTTGTAAGATTTGGCACGGTCCGTGCCATTTAGATAGTAATTTGTTATTCGAAGTAGGGTATAAAACTACCACGAATTCACCTGGTTCAAATGATTTTTCTTTAGATTTTTTATTGTGTTGGTCTGTATATTGCTTCTGTTTAACTTGAGCAATGAGCATGTTTGTCTGCATACTCTAATGTTCGTCTTATATTTTCCTTCAACGTTTTCAAGTATTTCAATGGTTCCATACCTATGTTATTTGGTATTTCAATTTCATTAGCCCAAACTTCTTTTAATAAAGTAAGTGGACCTCGTGGTTTAATTCCATATGCCATTTGGTACGGCGAAATACCAATGGTTGAATTTGGGACTTCCCTTAATGCCCATACTACGAAAGGAATAATTTTGTGCCATTGTCTAGGATGTTCTGCAATTACACATTTAATCATTCGTTTAAAACTCTGATTAAAACGCTCAACCAAACCTGAGCTTTGAGGATGTCCTGGTGTATTGAACCTGGGACAACACCCCAACATTTTCAAAAATTCTATAGTTAAATTCGCAGTAAAATGTGTCCCATTATCACAAGTGATTATAGCCGGTACCCCCACATTTACAAACAACGTTAATAATGCTTCACAAACAGCTTTGGCAGTTACATTTTTCAGCAACATAACGCTTGGAAACCGCGTGCAATAATCCACTGCACACAATACGTACTTATGCCCAGCAGCAGATGGCGGATCAATAGCCCCAATACAGTCTATATTTATCTTTCGAAATGGGATTTGTTCTCGTGCTATCGGAGTAATAGGCACTCTATCTGTTAACAAAATTTTAGAATTTAATTAACAATGTTTACATGTTTTGCATTACCAATAAATATCACGTCTCATTCTTGGCCACGCAAAAGATAATTTGACTCTTTCATAAGTTTTTACAAAAGCAAGATGACCAGAAAAAACAGAATCATGTGCTAGCTCTAATACTTTGTCTCGTCTACATTTAGGTAATACCAATTGATACACCTTTCCATCAAAATTCTTCTGAATTTTATACAATAAATTATTAATTACCACCAATTCTGATACTTTTCCTTCAGATAATTTCCACCATTGCATCAATGATTCATCTTCCTTTTGCTGTCTCGCAAACAACTCTGTATCTGCTTTCAATTCAGTTACACAGTCTAATTTCTGTTCTTTTCCTTCACCATTCCTGTTAACTTGTTCGTCTCTACTTGATTCATTCTGCTCCTCTTCTTTGTTGTTCCTTATCCTCTGTAATCCATGGTCATCTATTTCCTGTTCCTCTTCAGATTCCGACTCACCGAAAATGAAAGGGATTTCATTTTCCTCATTTCGCTCTTCCGATATCTCCTCCTTTTTCTCTTCCTCTTCCTTAGTTTCCATAGTTACTTTTACTTCTTCCTTCAAACCTCGAGCTTGTGCTCGAGTCAACACGTTAATAATTACAGGATTCATTATTAATTGTTGAGTGTTTCTAATTCAGAAATGATCTCAGGATGTAATAATAATTTCTCGTTATTACCTAAACTTTCCACAACAGCACACATTATCGGAACACAATTACCAATATTTTCATTATAACCAACTTCATTATTTTGTGCCAACAAACGCATATACAAAATAATTTCTTTCGCAGCAACAGGTTCACCAGTTACCCTTTGAATATTGATAGAACCAGTCTCCTGTGTTTCCATGCCCTCTAAAAGTTGTCTGCTTACTACCGGGAATTCGGTTCCTGAATCAATCAAAGCTGACACCTGTACATTATTCAAATGATTATTATCAACAAGTTCAACATCAACATGTTTTAAAGTGCAACGTCGAAATGCTTTGTCAGTTGCTAATGACACTACATTAGATTTGTTATACACTCGCTGTTCCCTTATGTCATCATACAATTCACATTTCATTACAATTTTTGATTCTTCATTGTCTGGTGAATCTATTAATAGATTCGTAATAAACTCCGAATCGTTCACAATCTGCATTTTCTTACAAGGTTCAATAGTACATGCATTCACACCTATTTTCTTATCTCTCTGTGGACATGCCTTAGCTAAGTGTAAATTCGATTGGCATATGTAACATCTTTTTATTGGTACTTTCATACCAGTATGCTGTCTATCATGCAACTTGAAATTGTAAGTGTTGGCTGTCTCCCTCGAATAATTTTTCCTGTCCCAAAATTTTGAATCGCGTTCCCCCGAATTTCTTCCATTTAATGAATGACTTCTCTGACGACCCCAGTTTCGGTTTGAAGAAGTTGCATAATATTTGTTTTCACCTCCTTGATTATTTATTCTTTCCTGTTTAATCGAACCAATCCGATTATTTACGTACAAATCTGCTAAATCAGCAATTTCGGAAGTCGTGTAAACTGACGTTCCTTCCTTAGTTATAACATACTGTAACACATCAGTCTATTCTATTCTATTCTATTCTACTTGATAATTTATGTAGCGCTATAGCATGGCCAAGGCCAAAGGCAAGAGCGTTTTACAAAAGACAGTCATACGATAAACGAAATAAATGAGTTTTAAGGTTCGATAAGAACGACTCGAAGTTGGTTGTCGTGGTCACAGAAGCTGGAAGTGCGTTCCAAAGGAGAGGATTGCCCCGAGTCACAGATCTTTCTCCAAGCTTCACGGTCTTAGACGGAGGGGGAACGTAGAGGTGAGATCGTTTGCTAGAACGAAGCTGTTTGCGACAGTCTGTCATCACCGGCCTGCGTATCAACGCCGAAAGATATTCGGGGCAGAAAGGGTCATGCAAGGCTCGGAAGGTCAGCGAGCATCGTTTAAAAACGATACGCTCCGGGATCTTGAGCCAATGGAGCTTATCCCTCAAAAACGGGGTAACGTGGTCATGCCACCTGGCACCGAAAATCATCCGGGCGGCGGCGTTAAGAACCGATTGCAGTCGGCCCAGCTGATAGTCGGGAAGACCGAGGAGGAGGCTATTACAATAATCCAGCCTGGATAACACCAGGGCACGGACTAGATGTATCGCAGCTGATGTTGAGATGTAACGACGAATCTCCCTAATCTTTCGGAGCTGAAAGTAACAAGCGCGGGTTACGAAGTTCACTTGGCCGACGAACGATAGGGAGTCATCAAGGAGAACACCGAGGAGGCGCACTTCGGTAGACGGAGCGACGACAGCATCTCCGATCGTAAACGACGTTCGACTGATCTGGTGGACCCTTCGAGGGGTGTTAATCCACAACAGTTCAGTTTTTCAGGGTTTAATGCAAGGCGATTTGTCGCTGTCCACTGCATTATTTCGCAGATGCAGTCTTGTAGGCGAGCTCGCAGATGATCTGTTTCCAGGGATGAGCAGGAGGAGTACACCTGACCGTCATCGGCATAAGCATGCCAGGCAAGCCCATGCGAGTCTACAATGCGTCCCACATCCGCGACGTATAAGATAAACAGGAGTGGACCTAGGATCGACCCTTGTGGTACTCCGCAGCGTACAGGACATTTAGCTGACGTGCGACCCTCCCAGGTGACAGACTGTGTCCTCTCGGAGAGGTAGTCGCACAGCCAAAGTAGCGCTTTGTCTTTAATACCGAAGGATAGCTCGAGGTGGCGAATGAGGATAGAGTGGTCGACGGTATCGAACGCTGCGGAGAGGTCAAGCATACACATAAGCGCCTGATCCCCATTGGTAATTGCGTCAACAATGTCGTTGAAAATCCTGAGCAGGGCTGTCTCAGTGGAATGGCCCGCTCGATAGGCAGACTGATGACGCGGCATGAGACCGTTACAGGCCAGGTGCCTGACGAGTTGCGTGTTAACCAGTCTCTCGAGCAGCTTCGACAGGAATGGAAGGTTGGCTATTGGTCTGAAACTGGCTAGGTCAGTGGGATCAAGGCCTGCCCGCTTAAGGTGCGGGCGGGTAACGGCATGCTTCCACGGCAACGGAAACTCGCCATTAACGAAGGAAGCAGTCATTATGGCTGTCAGAAACGGAGCCAACGTGAGGATCACACATCAGAAGCCACATAGGCAGTGGGTCAGATGAGCACTGCTTGTTGGGTGACGATCTGACACTCGCTACGACTTCTGCCAGTGTCGGCGGCAAAAAACCCGACAAAGGAGGGACCGGAGTAGACGTGGTAAGTCGTTGGTCCAGCTTCAGCTGTTCTATCCCGAATGTTCGTAACCTTACTGTCAATGAAGGCATGATAATCAGCAGCCGTGAAATTGGAAGGCACGCGAGGTGATATGTCGTTCTTTCCAAGAAGACTGTCCAATACTTTCCACGTCTGCTTAGAATCTGCATGCGCAGAGTCGATCGCCTGGCGCCAGTATTGACGACCTTTCGTTCTTACTAAGGCTCTGCTCGCTCTGAGGGCATCACGCCAAGACGACAGAGCGTAAGATTCGGCGTCTGAACCTTTCTTATTCCGATAGACCCTCTCGAGACGACGCGCTCGCCGTCGAGCCTGTCGACAGTCACCATCGTAAAAGGGCCGGTGGATCCGGGGTCGCACGGTCAGCTTTGTCATCGGTGCAATATCATCTAAGATTTCCGTGATGACAGACTGGTAGCAAAGCGCCAGATCAGTAGCTGTAGAACTGGGGTCGACCGGTGTACAGAGCGGTGACCGCTCGAGCCGCTCGACGAACCGTTCAATCTTGAAATGTTTCCAACTCCTCCGTAAAATTGTAGTGTACTGCAAGTTCAGCGCTGCAACAGGTAATGTCCAATGAATTAGTTTATGGTCAGACATTCCGACCTCAACTGCAACCACGTCGCGTGGAGCACACTTTTCAGACGCTATAACCACGTCAAGAAGGCCGCCGTGTTCATGGGTCGGGTCCCGAACGAATTGCTTCAGCTCAAACGAGGAAATAAGTTGCTCAAGCTTCTGGCTATCCATGTCAGAAGGACGCTCGAGATGAATATTAAAGTCTCCAGCAATAAGAATTCCACAATTATAGGTAGACAAAGATTCAAGTAACATTGACAGTTCGGCAAAGAAAAGGTCACGAACGCCGTGAGACCCAGGACGATAGATGGCGACGATAATTAGCGACGTGCATCCACTGCCAACTCGGCAGCAGAGATGCTCGAACGACTTGAGCTTCAGCTTCGATTCAATCTTAGCAACAATAGTCCCAGGTCTATAAATGACTGCTAATCCGCCGTGATTGACAAAGTGGGTATTGTCTAAGTCCACTCCCGACGGTAAGACCCGTGCGGCCTCAATGACGTTGAGGCCAAAGCCACGAAGTCGTTTGATGGCGACACTGTCAGCACTCTCATGCCAAGTCTCTGTGAGAATGAGAGCATTCAGTTTGAACTCATTAAGAAGGTCAGGAATATTCTCCAGCTTACTTTTCACAGACCGTATGTTCAGCAGCCCCGCTCTGATCTGACGAGTCGGAGGGTTGGTATGGCGCTCGATCTTCGGATATACCAGTGCAGGTTCCCGGATAGGAATCGATGTTCTTGAGTCACACGCAATAGCACGAGCCTCTGGTCGGTTTCCAGTCACGATGGTACTGCCATTACTACGCTCAACGTGACGAATATACCGCTTATGGTGTAAGCCTGCACGACGGCCACGATAGTGACAAATACGCAGGTACTGACCGAATCGCCGAAGCTTATAAACAGCATATATTCCAAGCGTTTGAAGTCGAAGCATCACGTCAGTAGACGGCGACAGTTGGCCTGAGTAGAACGATAACAGATCTGTAAAGAATCTTTCAATCGATCAGCTACAAGTAAGTCCACCAACTTTTCATAATCTTTATCAATGTGTTTACTATTCACATAGTATTGAAACAATGCTTTAAGTTTACTTGCAAATAACCCAAAAGTTTCATCTCTCATTTTTATAAGTGATAAAAATCTTCGCTTGTATTCACCAGGAGTTAATTTGAATTCTTTCAAAATATTCTCTTTTACAATTTGGTATGATTCTATGTCTTCAGATGTTAACCGATTGATTACAGTTTTTGCTTTATCAGACATCAAAGGTATTAGTAACTTGACCCAAAATTCTTCATCTACTTTAAAAGTGTTAAATATTCTTTCCACATTCTCGAAATACATAGGAACTTCTACTACATCTTGAGGCATTTGAGGTAACGCATGTTTCAATGAATCTCCAATTATTTTAAATCTACTTATCAAAGATTTATCTTTCTCTGCCTGCCTCTGTTGTTCCCCTCTTCTGTTTGCTTCTATTTGTTTTCTCTCTTCACTATCTCTCTTTGATCGTTCTTCATTTAAATCTAAAATTTTCTTCCACATCATCTCCTGCTCTGCCCTATCTTCCTTCTTTCTTTGTTCTTCCCTGGCCCATCTCTTCTCTTCCATTTTCTCCCTCTCCAACCTTTCCTCTTTCTTTATCTCCTCCTCTTTCAACTTTTCCTCTCTTCTTCTCTCCTCCTCTTTCAACATTTCCTCTCTTCTTCTCTCCTCCTCTTTCAACTTTTCCTCTCTTCTTCTCTCCTCCTCTCTCCTTTCCCTCTCTAAATCACTGTTTCTCCACATTTCCATTAATCTTATCATTTCTGACTTACCCTCAACCGGCCTCGGTTCTATAATTCCTCCTTCAATGGTTTCCTCTTCCAACGTACGTTCTTCAGGTGTTCCCTCCCTTCGCAACAGATTCCATCAATTGAACTCTTGACATTTGTGAAATTAGTTCCTTTTCAACGCCAAATTTCAACAAAATGTTCTTTAGTCTCTGACTATCAGCTTTCTTTATCTTGTTACGTTTAATTTCTGTCAACTGCTCCATTCTAACAATTTGCTAATAATTCACCAACACACAATGAAACTGAAACCAAATACACCACTTCAAAATCTTAATTAACCCACAAAAGAATATTCGACTTGAAACAACAAAATTCAATATTATAACACCACTACGTATCACTATAACAATGCTATTACACAATAATCCAAATAACACACAAACTCTCTCAAACACTGACAAAATATTTCACTACCTCTTTCAATACTGAACCTGTCCAAAGTTTTACATTCTTTGAATATGTTCAAAATTTGGACCAACATACGACCTGTTCTTGGGTTCACCCGTCCATAACTTCGGTTGAATCGTTTGTATCGTCCGTTGAACGTCTATCACCCGTTGAACGTACACCGCCCACTGACCGTCTATCGCCTGTTGAACGTGTCATCCGTTGAACGTCCACTGCCCACCGACCGTCTATCGCCTGTTGAACGACTGTCACCCGTTGAACGTCCGTATCGCCGGCTGACCCACACGTCGCCCGCTGAGTGAAGAACCGACCGTTCCACCGTCCAATCGATCGAATTGTTCCCGTGTCACCGCCCGCCACACCGCGTTGACATGCCACTGACGCCGGAACACCACCAGTTAGTTTGCCTTCACCGGACCGTCGAGATACGCCCCCTTTTGAAGATTGATCAACTTCTATCGCCTTTTGATAACCCAAATTCACCGAACTACCCGTTGAAATTTTCCATTGAAATCTTCCGAGCTTGGGTTTCCGTACTAAATTTACGAAAGTTTTACGAATGACCTCCAACAAACTTTTTTCGTTCACTCTTAATCTTGTTCGACGACCAATCTCACCACATAGCACGTGATGTCCTTTGCTGAATGAATGACCTTCACCGACGACAAAGTTACGCTGTTTCCCTGCTCGTAAATTTAAGTTCGCTTTCTGACACCACTGTGAGCATCTATCTGCTCTTAAATGATGACGAATTGACACAACTCTCTCTAAATTAACTATGTACAATAATTTAATAAACAAACGAAATAATAATTCGACGTCTTAGTCCATTCTAACACGCGAGTTCTCTTGCTCGCACCATCACTTCTATCACTACCAAAAAACAGAAGATGACTCTCACCCCTCCCATAAATCACGCCCCTTTTCTACTTATATAGCCCAACTAAAAATCCTGACAATCACAAAATAAGATTAAATTTCACTTTTAAGCAAAGAAAGAAACAAAAATCGCCTGAAATTGTAGCTATGTCAGCTCGTTCTAAGCTCATACGTATTCGAAACTTTGTAAAAATCAGTAAGTAAGCTTAAACAGAGCATCAAAGTCTGAAGCCTACTTATGGTACCTTTTACCTATCTCAGTTTTAAAATAAATTATTTACTAAATGATGCAGATTTGATTAAAAAGACATAATCATTTAATTGTCTACACATCATACTGTCTAAAATTCCAAAAAGTAATTTTTGAAAAATTTAAGTTTTCAAGATAAAATGCAAATTTCTCGCGAATCCGTGATCCCACTTATGACACTTTTTCTCCCAGCGGGTCACATATCATTAAATCTCTGCAATTATTTTATGGAGTGGGCGGTTTGTGTATACCAATAGTAATTGATAAGATTAATTCGAAGAAAATTTTAATTATTAAAACTTTTACATTTTTTATGTCCATGACTGTATCAGAACCGGAAGCCAGACACGCCCTATCTAACCATAAGACAGCGGCGTAGCCAAGGAAATTTGGGGGTTAAACCCCCGCTTGGCAGCCGACGAAAATTTGTTAAAATTCTTTTCCATACATTTTTCATTTTCGGACGCGATTTCGAGGGTCAAACCCTCTCTTGGCTGGCTGCCGATTGAAAAATGTCTAAGTGCTATAAAAAATAGAAAAAAATAGAAAGAATACGAAGGTAACGACCTTATTGCTTGTCCTCCTAAAAAATTAGAAAACTTTGCAAAGTTTTGTTACGATCGTAACCAAACTCTCCTTCCGAAAATCCTGGCTACGCCACTGCCAAAAGAAATATACTCAACCACCACCTAGCTGCAAAATACACCAAACGCAGCAAAAAGGTAATTAATAGGCTGGACACCTATTTTAGCAAAAGTATCAGGCGCTCCCTTTAAACCAAAACTCATAAATTTCCAATGGTATTGGCCATGTGGCGTCGCAAAACCAGTTAAAGAAATCGAGCTTTCCTCCAACAAAATTTGCCAGAAACCCTGAGTCATATCTAACTTGCTCCGAGATTTCACTTTATCAACTTTATCAATAAGATCCTCCACCCTAGGCATAGAAAAAGAATCAGAACAACTCAACGAATTCAACCTTCGAAAATCAGTGCACAAACGATCAGAATTATCGGCTGTCTTAATAGTTACAATACGTACAGCTCATTGAGACTGTGACTCTTCAATAATTCCCAGATTGAGTAACATTTCTATCTCTTGATCCACTTTTCAATTTCTCTGGTTTCAAACGGCAGGGCATTTTGAGCAACAGGTTTCGCCCATCAGCCAATTTAATAGAATGCAGCGCATTTCAACCAATTTAATAGAATGCAATGCATTTAATAGAAAGCAGTACATCAGGATTTACTAATACTCACTCTTTCAATCGGTTTCAACGCATTGTAAAGATCACATTTTAAATCAGACTTCAAATGAGATTTATCAAGTAAATTTCTTAAAACAGAATCTAAATTAACATTTCCCACAGAAAAATTCGACACAGCATAAGGATAATCAAAATCAAACGAGTCGTCCGACACCATAACCGAATTCCATTTACACAAAACAGGATTCACAATATTATCACTGACACGATACAACATCAACTTTTCAGTCAAAATACATCACATAAACATCGCATTGATCATCACACTTCCTAGAATAGCCTACTTCTCGTCACTTATTACTGTTACATAATCATCCTCTTCTAGCAACGTTACCAAATCATAATAGCTTACACATTGTAAATTCACATAAACGCTAGGTTTCATAAAACACAAAACATCATCCATATTCAATCTGAACACAGCACAGAAATATCACGTGGTTCATGACGTCTCATTGAATTCGCATGACAAACACTCGAGTAGCAATTATATAATCGACAGGACCAAGTTTATTTAAAAGCTTCATAAGAACCACTGTATTTAGCTCGCAACGGTTTACCTCTCTAAGAGAATCAAATCAAAACCTAAAAGAAAAACCCCAGGACTGAAACAAACTTATTTAGTATTCTTATCGTACCAAATTTTAGATTTACACTGTGGCGCAAGAGTACTTTCATTAGCCATTTTCAAAGAATACTGTACTGTATCCTTTCACGCAAATCCAACACAAAATCAAATAAATAGGTTTTCTCTGACTTTCACAAGACCTCATCAGCAGTATTTGATAGCCAAAATTTCTTAATAAGGACAGACAGAGGGCCATTAAATTGGCGACCAAACATTAAACCAAACGCTAAAACCCAAGACCCTACCCAGAAACTTCTCTATAAGCAAAACTAATCCAAGGTAAAAATTCATCCCAATTTTTACAATAATTCTCAACCATAGATTTTGGCATAATCTCCAGAACTCTATGAAACGCTGTAAATTTCCATCTGTTTCTGGTTGATAAGAACTAGTTTTTGATTGGATGAATACCATATTCAAGCATAACGATTTGCAGAAGATCAGAAAGAAATGAGAAGCATTATCTGACAAATCTCATTCACAACACGAAGCGTAGAAAACGCATTAATCAAATACGTAGCCACTCTTCTTGGACAGAATAGTTTTGTAATGGAAAGGCTAAAGAATAATGAGTAGCTAATTCGAACACAGTTAGAATATACTTAATTCAGACTTCTTACAGACACTCAAAGGACCAACAATATCAATGTGCAATTCTTCTCCAAAGATTAGAAATAATTGGAAGATTGACCAAAGGTGCTTTCAGATTAGATTTATCTTTAACCAGTTTCTGCAAGTGTTACAGGTACGACAACAATATCTAACACTCTGAGATATACTCGTATCTGGAGGATTCAAGCCACCAAAAATTTTGCTGCAAGCGATCCTAGGTTTTCTGGATCCCTAAATGACCACTCGCAGGAATATTATGGCCAAGAGCAACAGTTTATCTCTCAGTTGGGTAGGCACCACAATTTTAGTTAATTCCAAGTCGACATCATAGTAAGTAAGTTTGTCCACATTACTCTCTCTCTCGTACTTCTACCTCCGTACTTTTCTCTTCCTTTTCCCTTCACCTGCCAACAAATCTCTCTTCCCTTCAGCTGCCATTCGTCTCTCTTTCTTTTCATCCTCCATCTCCAACTGTGATAAAATTGGCAAGCAGGATCATTATTACTGTTTTGTGGCAATTGCATACTTCTGTTAGGTTAATTTTTTAAGCTATGAAGCCTTTTTTAAGCTAAGAGCCGACCGGATATTGAGCATTTGTCTCTGAATGTGCGGTCATGTAGTGTTGATCCAGAATTCCTGAAGAAGGAACTCGATTATAATTACTGATGCTCATAAGACAAACAAATTGCTTGAAGATATTAACTAGCTTCAAGTTGAAAATTATGTGCTAACACAGTCAATGAATTGTTTATTAGTAAATCTTAGGAAACGAAACTGGAAGCGATAAATCGCATCTTTATTTGCATTAGGTGAGAAAAACGTTTGAAAACATCAGCAAAAATCTATGCTTTATAATTAAGAAGCAACTATTATAAATGGTTTCCAGTTTATCAATGTATCACAGATTACTTGGCATACCGAACTGCATGTTCATTACAATCATACTTTCTGATTAACTAATTCATTCTAATTCATTCGGCGACGGCGGTTCTGCGTACGAAGACTTTGTCGGCCACGGGGGTTTTGACAGTAGTTGTTCAGCCTCTTAAACTCGCCTCTTAAATTCGCCAGTCAATAAAACCTTAACTCTGGTAGGAAAAAAATGTAGACGTATGACAAAAGACAAGATGCAGTTCATTCAGAAATTATGAAAGGTCAATTTTTTTACCGCAAATGGGCTCTTTGACATTTCAATTTTGTTAGTCAGAATGAGTAATACGATTACGTCTAGACCTTTGTCCATTTTGAGTGTTAAGACTATGGACTCTTAAAAGTCATGGTATTTTAAGGAAATTCTGGGTATGCTGCATAAATTAGGCTCTGCTTTGTGGTCATCACATTCACTACACCTGCTTCAAAACTAATCGAACAAAGTATATTGGGTCGCACCAAAGCAGAGCGTGTACAGGGCAATCTCCACTGCTGGACTTTTTTCACGAAGAAGGTGGTCCCTTGTTTTTTCTTGCAGCCATTCCAGGTGAATTTGACATCAGCAACAAATGGCTACAGCAAATAATTCCTGCATGATACATGCACTTTTATTTTAAATCTTGTTTTTGGCAACGTTCCCATATGGGAACATTGACAAAACACTGCAAGAAATTGATGACTTACTCAAATATTTAATTACCACAAAGTAGATTATTTAAGAGAGTTACATTTGAGTGATAATAAAGTGGGCTCCAAAGTTAGTAATATTAATTGTAACTGTGCACATTTTTAAAGAATAAGTCTCGAGCTATTAGAATTTCTGCCACATATTTTCATGCATTTCGTCAAATAGTGGTCCTGCATAGCCGTGTATGTTTTTAAAGGTGTTTTTGAGTAGTCTTTCAGTTTTGTACTAGCAGTGCTTGATAAACTGCTACTTGTTATTACAATTTTGCATTATTACACGTAACGTGCATGTTAACCTTCATGCTCCCATATTGGATCGTTGCTGGACGACTGTATAATTTGTTTTACGTCACTTGCACAGTGATTGACATCTTTGGAAGCATGCGAGGTTTCCACCACAGGAAAAGCTGCAGAGGCTCAGTTTGCAACCCTGTATTCATTGTGGTACTTCCACCAGCATCAGTGGCGGCTCCAGGATTTGGCAAGTGGAGGAAGGCTTTGGGTGGAACGTCTAAGCATGAGAACCAGCTTTTTGTTGCTAATATGTAGTAGTAAGTATAGGGTCCAAACAGAGGACCAATGAGGGCAGACATTCAGTAAAAGAGCAAGGGCCCCTCGGATCCCTATGTGGAGCTGCCACTGACCAGCAGATAGAGATCGGAGAACTAGTTGACAGCGACTCCGAAAACGTTCTGGAAGATCTGCAAAATGAAGTTGCCTTTGAAACAGCCGGAGAACTTGAAATAGAAGTAGAAGCAGAAACCGACAATAGTGAGAGTTAAAAAGAAGAGACCCCTGTGCGAAGGAAGAAAAGAGCCAACAACATTGGGCAAAGTAAGTGGAGAAAAGCCAGTATCTTTCACAGAAAACTTTTGGAGACACTGTCTGAAAGGGGCGTTCGCGCATCAGGAACTGTGAGAGACAACAGAATTGGTGATGCAAAACAGCATCTCGTAGCATCAAGCACAATGAAGACAAAGTCTGCCAGAGGAAGCTTTGAATACTGTTGCGATAGGAAAGTTTTTGTCACGAAATGGCTTGGCAATGCTTTGGTAAATGTTGCAAGTGACTGTTACACCCATAAGCCTGTCATCTGTGTAAAACACCACGTCAAATGCAGCCCACAAGTTGCTGTCACTCAAGTGAACAGTTCTCAATATACTTCTAAAGAAGTCAGGGCCGGTGTCACGAGACAAAGCGTTCGGCGAAGCGGATGTCCGGCCGGACGATTGATTTCAGAAAAATGTGGAATGAAGTGTCCGTGCTTGAAACAAATCGTCCGGGCAAAATAAATTTGATTACGTATAAGAAAAGTGAGAAATCAATCAATAGATCAATCAATTAATCAACTAACTCTACTCATTTTTCAGGGAACATGGATGTCATAACTTTAACTATAATAACAATCTTGTCGCACAGGCCTCTAAACCAATTAAAATCACATTATTGTTATTATTATTGTTATAATAATAATTATTATTATTGTAAGTGATTGCGTTGACAAATTGCTTCATGAGGTTCAGTTTTATATACAGTGGTGGAAACAGTAGCCTATCTTTTCAGGTCTACCAAACTTAGGCGCGCAATGTTTTTGTTTTATGGTTCAAGATTCTTCTATGGTTACCTGTTATAAATTACACTGGTCAACAAATTTTATGCAAGTTTTTGTTTCCTCTACAAATTTTGGTGAAACTAATAGATTTTGACTTGCTGAACACAAATATGTAATTAGAATTTCTGTATCACGTAAGGTTTTTAAGAAATCGACAATTTAGCATTTAGTATTTTAACGTCTTCTGCAACATAATCCTACAGAAGGATCTACGCGATAATGACAAGACATGAGAAAATTAGAAATGTTTTGCTGTAGATTTTCGTTTGTAGTCACTGTCCTGTGCTTCACGTATCCGTGACCAACAGTAGTCTCCGAGCATAGACGGACTCCACTTTCCCTGGTAGCCTTTCTCGATGCTGGCAATGTCTTTGTGAAATCTTTCACCATGTTCAGCACTGACGACGCCGAGATTGTCCGGGAAGAAGTCCAAGTGAGAATGAAGGAAATGTATCTTCAGTGACATGTTGCATTTCATTGCCTTGTAAGCTTGTAGCAGATTTTCAACTTGTTCAACATAGTCTGGCGCCTTGTAGTTGCCCAGAAAGTTAGCAACAACATCCCTGAAGACTGTCCAGGCAGGCAACATGCTCGGCACCCTGCAGAAGGCCCTCAAAGTGACTGTCCTTGAGCATCTCTCGAATCTGTGGGCCAACAAAAACGCCTTCTTTTATTTTAGCATCACTGGTGCGTGGAAACCTCTTTCGTAAGTATGTAAAGGCTTCACTTTCTTTGTTCATTGCTTTGACAAAGTTTTTCATTAACCCAAGTTTGATGTGCAAAGGTGGGAGATAAATGTTCTTCGGATCAACGAGAGGATCATGTTTAACGTTCTTCTGTCCTGGAACCAAGTCCCTGCGAGGTGTCCAGACCTTTCTCACATAATGTGAATCTCTAGCTCGGTTGTCCCACTCGCAAAGAAAGCAGCAGTACTTGGTGTAGCCTAGCTGCAGACCGAGTAGAATTGCAACAACTTTCAGATCTCCACATATATTCCAGTTGTATCTCAAGTATTCTATGTGTTTCAATAGCAGCTGCATGTTCTCATATGTTTCCTTCATGTAAGCAGCATGTACAATGGGTACTGAAGGGTATGAATTGCCATTGTGCAGCAAAACAGCCTTTAAACTTAACAGCGAAGAGTCAACAAAAAGTCGCCATTGGGATGGATTGTGCTTACAGCCGAAAGCAGAAAGCAATCCTTCAATGTCAATGCAAAAAGTAAGACTGTCGATTTTTTGAAGAATCGAGTCAAGTCTTCATGCCGTTTACGAAATACTGAAATTTTTGTACCTGGAGAGAGCAGATTCCATCCTTGCAACCTAGATCCAAGCAATTCTGCTTGATTTTTTGACAAATCTAAGTCTCTGACCAGATCATTTAGCTCTGCCTGAGAAATCAAATGAGGATTGCTGGATGTCGATGGCTCAAACTCTGGTTCTTCCGTAGCTGAATCATCAACTATCTGAAGCATTTCATCTGTCTCTGCATGCTCGTCCTCGTCCTCCAGTGTCCAAAACCTGGGGGGTTTGGAACAGGAAGACTCTCGTCTTGTGGAACTGGTCTCATTGCCGAGGCAAGGTTAGGATACTCAATAGACTTCCTATTCTTTGAAGAAAATCCTGTAACATTCGTCATGCAGAAATAGCAATCCGTTACATGATTATTCTGCTCCCTCCATATCATTGGTATGGCGAATGGCATGGATGGACGCTTACCTGCAAGCCAAGCTCACAGACTGGTAGCACAAGATGAACAACATATATGAGGTGCCCATACTTTGTCCTGGTCGCCAATTTTGCATCCAAAGTATAACTCATATCCTTTCTTTATGATTGCTGTCATACGCCGCTTCTGTGATTTCAACGTAAACTCTCCACAGATGTAGCAGAACGTGTCACTGCTATTGCGACATCGACGCGACATTTCAGAAACTCTAATTAAATTAATTAATATATTCAATTCACAGCCTTCAACTAAACAGTTATATCTCATCAAATAGAAAGACTGCAGCTGCTTCCTAGTGCTGCTTGGTATTTATATAGGACTGCATAACCATAGCAACAATACATGCTAGGCATGTAGTCTTGAAGACAGGTTTGGGCGCGTCTGGGCATGTCTGGTAGAGCTGTACCGATTGCACATTTTGCCGATTGTTCCGATTACCGATTGTTCCGATTGTCAGGCAACCGATTGTCTTGCCGATACCGATTGTCTGTCTAAATTTCCAAATCGGGTATTTTTAATGAGCATGCACTCAAATAATATACCATAAAGGTGCAGCGTAAAAGTACATGTCTTCAGACTTCGACATGCAGGTGCAATTCGAGACCTGCCAAGAGACTCAATGCAGAATGTGTGTTTAATCAATAATGAATATGATTTTGTCATTAATACTGTCTTATTATGTCAAATTTTAGATGTCTATATTCACATTGTAATCTACAATTTTACATCTGAAATTGTGATTATGAAAGTATTCATTCATTAAAATTTAAAACACAAGTGGTAGTCAGATAGAAGTAGGCCCTAACTTATTTTGTACAAACTCCGATGGCCAGTTTCTTCTTTTTCTATCGATTTTTTTTTGAAAGTTTGTGTATGCAGCTACGTGCTTGCTTCTCAAGTGCTGAACCAAATTTGATATATTAAAGCCTTTGGTTTCATGACCACTTCGAGAGAAAGTTGATTTGCAAAGTTTGCAAATGGCTTTACAGCTGTTCAGCGGACTTATAGTGAAATAAATCCAAATGCAGCTCGTCTGTTGTTTCGACATTTGTATTTTTTACGCAGATATTTTATTTATTATTTGAGTCAAATATATGTAACGTATATCCTATTTAAGCTGTTATATAACTGTAGAATGAAAATAATCATTGATGGAGTGGAAATAGAACAGGTAGAAGAATTCTGCTATCTTGGAAGCCTGCTTGATGAAAACGCAAAGTGTCATAAAGAAATAAGGAGAAGAATTGCCATGGGGAAAGAAGCCTTTACGAACAGAAGAGAACTACTGAGAAGGAATTTTAACCAAAATCTGAAAAAACGATTGGTCAAAACACTGATCTGGCCGGTGACACTCTATGGATCAGAAACTTGGACGCTCAGAAAGGAAGACATAAAGAGATTAGAGGCATTCGAAATGTGGATCTGGCGAAGAATGCAAAAAATTAGCTGGACGGAAAAAATAACAAACGAAGAAGTCTTGGAGAGGGTAGAAGAGAAGAAAAGCCTAATTAACACTATTCGTACAAGACAAAAGAAGTGGATAGGTCATGTTTTGAGAGAAGAATCAAACCTACTAAGAGAAGTACTAGAAGGAAAGATGAATGGGAAAGCACAGAAAGGGCGACCAAGAACATCGATGCTGGAGTGGATGTTCGACACTACGGAAAAAAACAAGTATTCAGCCCTGAAGATAAAAGCTCAAGATAGAGAGGAGTGGCGACGCTGGAGTATGGAACCTGTCTTTGGACAGAGCACCTGAAGAAGAAGAATATAACTGTATGCATTAATGTATAAACTAAAATTTGTATTAGACCGGTCGACAACATGCGAGTTTTGAAATCAAACTGGCAGCCCCATCCACTGTCACGTAAGCCCATC
Source organism: Metaphire vulgaris (assembly GCA_018105865.1). Classification (NCBI taxonomy): domain Eukaryota; kingdom Metazoa; phylum Annelida; class Clitellata; order Crassiclitellata; family Megascolecidae; genus Metaphire; species Metaphire vulgaris. The sequence continues at coordinate 103,671 of JACLAT010000068.1, forward strand.
TTGATTGACGTACGTCTCCGCCAGAAAGACGCTAATGTTGAAACTTTAAACGTCGACACGGGCAGTTAGCTTTTGAGACTAGTAGGTTGTAACAAGCGAAGCTACACTAACATTCAAATCATCTAATGCATCTGAGTAATTTCGACGAAATCAGATAAGATCATCTGACCTACCCGTCTCCGACCGAGGGCGAAGAGATGCCGACGAAGTCAGATCGGACGCTAATCGTCTCTGAGTCTCCGACAGATGGTTAACAGATGGCATATCTGACAATCTGGTCTGACATTAACTGCCCCGACCGACTATCGAATGAAGGATTCCAGATAAGCCGGCCTTCCCTCGTCCCTCCCTCCATCGACATTTCTACGAGCTCACAGCCGCCACCGACCCCCAGATGGCGCTAGAACCCCCCCCCACCTCAAGGAAGCGACCAAGGAGTCTAGACTCCCAGAGGGCGACACTCACAAGTCACCACTCACTCGGGCCTTCGGCACCCAGAAAAAAATAATCGGTTCCCCATAACCGATTGTTCCGATTACCCTAATAATCGGCCCAAATACGAATATTAACGATTAATCGGTATCGGTGCCGGATTGGCTCCCGATTACCGATTGTTCCGATTGTCCTCATAATCGGCCCGATTGTGAATGTTCCCGATTAATCGGTACAGCTCTAATGTCTGGACATGCCTAATTATACTAATTTTCAAAATCCATGTAGTTAAGTGAGCCAGCAGTGCATATTACATCTGTTATGGCGGTCACATAAGATTCTTGCCTAACCTGAATACCCATAACTCAGATAACTCTCGAAAACCACGATTTTAAAATTCTTATAATTTTAAAATTTAAAATCAGCTTTTTCTCAAAAAACTTACGTGATAGGAAAATTTCAAAATTATTCCTGTAATCAGCATGACAAAATCTACCTGGAGCACCAGAAATTGCACAGGAAACAAAAACCTTGTTGAGCAGTAATTATCTATTCATAGGGCCTGTTGAATTTCATCTAGCCACGGAAGCCCTGAATTCAGTGATTTAAGTCGTCTGGTGTGAATTCCGTGATTTTTTAAAAATGCCTTGAATTGCCGTAATTTTCATCAATTTTGCCAAATGATCGGAAAATCAATATTCCACAAACATAGCAACTGTAGACCGATGCATCGAACGTTGACTTAACTTTCGGCCGGCGACAGCTAATTCCATTTGAAACCTCACCACTAACTGCCTCTAATTGTTAATAGCAGACTGACAGTTTATAGCAACAGCCCATTATCTACAGCAGCCAAAGATAAATTCGGGAAGATCAAGGATGTCATTCCAGCACCCCTCCACTGAATAAAAGTTTTCGCACCAGTATACCTCTTTATCCCGATGCACTCGGTCATTAACCCATTAGTTCCTGACGGCCGTTAAAACGGACGCTTACAAGAGCTTTTTATTTTATTTTAGAATATAATTAAATAACTTTATAAATAATGTACATTATTTAGAGATAGTGTGCTATAAGAATTTTAGTTGTTGATGGTGAAACTTGCATTCATATCACTTTCGGAATTTCGTAAAGTTTTGTGAGAAACAAGGCTGGAAAGAGAGGTCGACCTCTGCAAGTATAAATGTGTTCTAAAAAATAAATGTATTACTTAATGTAAAGCCATAAATGTGTTTTGTACATCAAATATCACTTAAATCAATGGTGTATAATTTGATGTAAATTTTAAAATCTTTTCTTAGGAAAATGTCATTCAAATTTATGTGTGCGTTATAACGGACACTGGGCACTGACCCAGTGTTCAGACATATAAATATACCGTATATCCTAAAATATATATGACAGTATTTCCAAAGAGTTACCACAACCTTTAACATCTGCACAAAATTGGAGTCTTATTATATTTCTTTAACTTAAGTTTCAGTTTTTATGCATATAGATATTAATCGATGGTAGGTCTTCTCAATCATGCCTCAGCACAGATTTGATTAGCGCAAGGGTAGTTAGAAACGCGTACTTCATCCAGGCAGCCGATATGGTATTATATCTTCGATAAGGTTTATGGTTCCCTTTCATTTAATCCCATCCATTTAATCCCAGTCACTTAATCCCGGTCACTTAATCTCAAAGTCATTTAATTTTAGCCATTTAATCCCAGTCACTTAATCCTGAAACTTAAACTTAACCCTCACCATAACCCTCACCCTAACCCTACCACTAACCCTAACCCTATTAGTTTTTATCCTGTAACCATGTTTAACTGTGCTTTTATAACACAAACATTTTTTAAATAGGTTTTTTATATCATTGAGTGTCATTGGATTATGTGTACAGGGAATGGGATTAAAAGACTTGGGATTATCTGCACCGGGTTTAAAAGACTTGGGATTAAATGGCTAGGATTAAGTGACTGGGAATAATTGACTAGGATTAAAAGACCGGCCACCAAGGTTTATGTGGTCTATTCAATTCCGCCATTAATACAATTTACTCAAAATAAAAATCAACAGAAATATGTACTTGAGTGGTTTCGTCTTATGCGTTTGACCGTCGAACTGAACATTCAGGTCCTTCACTGAATTCCAGATCTTCGAGGCTATGGCGCTTATCTCTTTATAATCTATTGTCCTTCCTTGTATCATGTGCTGTTCTTCATTGCGCAGAAAGACCAATATGTTTCATCAAGCGCCTTTGAGGAATGCCTAAACACCCTGCTAAACATTGCAACAAGCTCAAATAAAATTTAACTTTTAATATTAGCCAATGACAATAAATTTTCATTTGAGATTGATTGATTGATTGACTGATTTGAGAGCGATAAGCATTGGGAACCGTGGTATTCTCGATTATGAGATCACGGAAATATACGAGCGCGGACAAACAACTTTGAAGACCCTTAGCATTTGACAGTAACTGGTTAGAACTTTGTGTCCTATGGAGGACCGCCAAGAGGAGTTATCAGGGGTGCAAATACACAGGGGTCCGGCGGCCTGCAAGGGCCCGGGCCCGGTGATGATGATGTATTAACAATAGCATAAACCGTGAAAAAGACTGACAAGCAAATAGAAGGTCATCTTTGTCATGAGAGCACTTGGACCCGGCGAATGTCAAGGGGACCCGGGCCGATCAGCCGACTATGTATCAACTAACATCCTGACCGACAAGGAACAAAGGTCATCAACAGTTTCTGACACTTGTTAGGGGCCCGGAAATTTTTATTAGCAAAAAACAGACAAGCAAGAAAGGTCATCAACATAGGGAACCGGGAAACTCTATCTGACTGAAAAAAGACAGACAAGCAAAAGCAAAAAAGGGAAAAGGTCTGTAAGGACGATTTTCAGGGTTTCTGATGAAATTGGGGTTTGTGCTTTTGGGCTGGAAATTAAAGACATAGATTATGTTAAATAAGTAGGCCTAGTAGTACAGTTGCAGTGATAGTCGAAGTTATGGCGTTGACGCGGACTGTCGTCGTTTGAGTTTTTATGATACTAAATCAAAGAAATAGTGGAAAATCATTGCGGTGTTCTCTCTCTCGCTCCGTTGTGGAATCCATTGTAAAGGCCACGTCTTTCAACCCTCACAATTGAGTTTTTATGATTTTAAATCAAAGAAATAGTGGAAAATCATCGCAGTGTTCTCTCTCTCGCTCCTTTGTGGAATCTATCGTAAGGCCACGTCTTTCCACCTTTACATTTGGTGGCAGCTAAAGAAGAATCCATGTGTCTTGATTGGCCACGTGTGTGGACGACAGCGTTGACCTTCATTAAGTGCGGTTGTGGATTATGTAGACCACGTTGGAATGGTCGTTACTCGTCGTTCAGTTGCGTAGCCAAGATGGCTTAGTGACAGGTGCGATTTTTCTTGTTCGAATAAGCGAATCTTCGGCGAATGGAGACATTAAGGTATGGAGACATTGGTCCACGTTTGTAATTCTGAGAAAGATAAAGGAAGAGGCAAAAACAACGACACATTTCTTAGCTTTATTTCTTAGCTTTATCTTTTTTAAATCAAAGAAATAGTGGAAAATCATTGCGGTTTTATCTCTCTCGCTCCATTGTGGAATCTATCGTAAGGCCACGTCTTTCCACCTTTACAAGGTCATCACCAGTTTCTGACACTTGTCAGGGGCCCGTCACTACCTTTTGCACATGGGCCCGGAAATTCTCTCGGCGGCCCTGTCTATGTCTTACATAACTTTTTACTGCTTTGGACGTAGTCTCCTACTTTACTTTGCGTTCGATTGTCATCGTGCTTTTAAAATTTGATCTACAGTATTATAAACTGCATTTTTATATGTGTCCTTTATGTATTTTATTTTCAAATGGTCTGACTGGGCAATTGAAACCGAGTTTTATATTAGTGTTTCTGTATGAAAACATTCGAGAACGTCAAATTGTGCTAATATCATGACACTACTCCACGCCTCGTAGTCGGGTCTCACAAGGATGGTTAGTTGAGATGATAGTGTCCCCTATTCTGTAATCTTGGATTGGCCAGTGAACAGGAGGAATGAATAGAGACTGGAAAATATTTGCGGATTTAAAGTGTTTTCGTTTTACAGATTACCTTCTTTAGGCAGTTCAAAATCCTGCCTTAGACTGGCTATTATTGCATTTATATGTAATTTTGTCTAATTCTACTTACTCCAAGTGAAAAGTAACGAACACAAGACGAGAGCCTTCAAAGGAAACATTTCGAAACAACTAAAGCTGTATACGTCGAAACACAACAGTTGCAGGCAATGTTCAATGACTTCTTACCCATTTATATTTGCGTCTATTCCATGGCCCTGGATCATCATGTGATCCGAAAAACACCGTATCTGAGCTATCACGAGTCTGTTTTCCTGAAAACCTGATAAATATTTTTACAAAATGCGTGGGGATAATCGCCAGATGCAGTAGAAAGAAAACAGATGACATTGGTAACAGTCCAGCGATTATTACGTTAACACAGTCACTCCCAGTCACAAGAGCTCGACAGTAAACATATGGAGATATAGGATGACCAGTTTGTTTTATAGAAACACATCATATGACCTCTCATGTACGGCGACGTCCAATGCGGGCGACACCCAAATAAAAATGCGGGCATGTATCATGTTCCAGCAATTGAAATTACTTTCTCGCTAACATTGACGTAGAATATTATTTCATAACAACACTGTGTGAAGAAGGTTTTTTAGGTTAGGAGTTTGTATCTTGAGGCAGTGCAAAGTCGGTAATAGCTTAATACATTTGCAGATCCTGCTTTGGCAGGTCTAACCCAAATTGACGTGAAAACTAATTGCGAAGCACTTTATAGTAACAATCTGTCTGAGTAAAAATGCGGGATTCTTTAGAATAATTTCTAAAATGTTTTCTGTTCTCTCTCCTCAATTTAGCGTTAAACTGCTTCCTAAACTGCAGGATTAACATTCAATGCTGAGGCAATTTCATGTTTCCCATGATTTGTGTTATGTTTTATGTTTTCCGTTATGTCGTTGCGCATTTTAATCCAATTTGAATTTTGGAGCGGGGCTCATCTGCACTCAAAGCACTCCTCGCTGAGTTTATGTGTGGCAGTAGGCTAAAATATTTTGAATACTACTTTTGGTCCTTAACTCTTGGATGTTTCAACAAATCACGGGAAAATTTCATAGGATGTAAAATAGCATCCATCAACAAAATAATTATTGGAGTTTAGAAAACATCGCATCTCTCTCGTTACTGAACTTATGCTCTACGCCGAATAAGTTGTTATCACGATATCTGGAAAGAGGCCTAAGCCCAATGCTTTTATCAAGACAAATAAGGACCGCTGCTGGATTCAATATCGATGTCCATCACAGCCTTTTGTTGAATTTAACTCTTTCAAAAAGAAATAGGAATTAGTGTCATTTTCAATTTGCACGACTACTTGTAGGTTGATCAGCTCACGGATGACTTAGTTGCTTTACGCCTAAATATCTCTATTAAATATCTGTACATTTTTCTCACATTTACTCTGATTTTCACCTGTACTAACATTTTACTACATTATCACTAACTAAAGAAACTTCCACTTATCATGACTGCTAAGCCTACTTCCTGATTCTCACCTTGTTACCAAGCTGTTAATTTAGTGCTAAAGCTTGGGACGTGCCATCTAAGTTCTTATTAATTATTTTATTAATTTTTTAACAAGTTGCCAGCTCGGTGGACTTTAACTTCCTCTAGTAGTTGGGATTTTAATCAACGATGTTCATTCGGTCGATTGTATAATTATAGCTTTGCGTGATTGAAACTAAAGTTGCTCTTCCTCTTTCTCCTGCCTCTGTCTCTGTCTGTCTCTCTTTCTCTGTCTGTCTGTCTCTCTCACTCTCTCTCTTTGTCTTTCTCTAGTCGTCTACAGAGTAGGTAACCATGGAGTCATCGGACATGATACTCGCACTCCAATAGTATTAGACTGTTAGACTGTATGATTTTCTATATTCTCTTGACAATATTAATAGCTTTGTGATTGAGTTCCATAGTGAAATCCGCATATTATACAAAAATAATCTTCTGACTCTACGGTTCACTGTCCACATTACGGATTTCTATAGTGAGATGGACATAAAATTGTAAAAAAAACCGTGAATTCGGGTCCCCCTGAACTTCTCTGAATTAATCTGTACTACTGTTTCTAAAGACATTTGACTTGCTTAAAAAGGAGGACGAAGTAATAGCGATAATGTAAGTGCAATATGGGCTGAGATTTGAACCTCAGAGTTTGTTTAATTTTTTATGCATTAGCGTTAACAATTCGTCTGGTAGCCAGTTAATACTATTTTATTGATGTTCGCTTCATTTCCAGACAGTTCCTCTCTTTTCAACCGATATTTTATACCTCTTTGTGAACTTTCATTTGAAGTCTGGTTAAGTATTTATATTAGAAATGACTTTTTCTATGCTGTTCTATTGCTGCGATTTTGTTCGGAGTTTGAAGCTAATGATGCATTCCATTACCGTCATTAAAGGCCAGACACCAATTTAAATATTTAAAAATCGTCATAGCCACGCGCCAACGCAGGCATTCAAAGTCTTAAGGCCTGACATATTATAGAGAATAATAGCATTTTTAAAGCAAAACGCATTTTTACATGCTTTTATCATCTACAAACGTAGAATAGTGCATATTAACGCGTCTTTTCAACATGTCCGACCTTATATATTTAAAACTTTCTTCCCCGAGTACAAGGCTCTTGTCTGTAAGCCCAAGTCGTCTGATCGGCGCTCGCAGCTTCGATCAAACAGCCGTTCTCAATTGGTGGTTCCACCCCGTCTACGACAGCAAAATTTGGGGATCGGTCTGTTTCGAGGGGCAACCCTTTGCTTTGGAACTCACTGCCGCCGGCGGACGTGACTAGGGCGACATCTCCTGAACTGTTCACTAGGGACCTTAAAACATATTTATTTAACATCTCCTATTAGGGACACTTATAAGGCGCTCTTGACTTTAGCCTTCGCTATGCGTATTGCGCTATAAGAAATTGTAAGAAATAATAATAATAATAATAATAATAATAAATAGTATTTGACCAAGCAACATAACTGTCATATCATGGTGACTGAGAATTGTGTATCATTCTTGTTCAGGGCTTTCATTCGTCTGGATAATCAATGAAGAAATAACGATTTTACAGCACTGACTGAGTTTCTCGAGTATGGCATCAAAATCAAATTCATCTGGTTTGTTAATTTTCGTGGTTTCTTTTGCGCTTCCAACCAACATGAATCTACTTTCAAAGAAAGGCTCTTTATCTGCCACGAATCTCAATAGTCGCCTCACAAATTTTGTGACTTCCTCGCAGATACTGAGCGATTCCCGATCTCTGTTAGCAAGGTCGCAATTTTTCAAAACGCTGCAAGCTAATTGTTTGCCGAGTGAGATAACGGAGAGGCAATTTTTCGAAAATTCTTTTTCCCAGTCGTTGACAGGAAATGTCTGTTTTTCGCGTGGAAAAGCTCCTGCAAGATTTGAAACCCACTAATTCTCATGGACGATTTATTCACTTTTCTCTTTCTTTGATAACTTTTTCGGGTCAACATTCTAGTGTTTGTTTCTAAATCATCGCCTGAAAGAAATCTGAGCATTGGCAGATTCTCACAATAAAATGCCGGAATTCTACTGTATATGTCTCTGATCTGTGCGTCAGCGCCTACATCAAGTAATGCTTTGGATATCAAGTCTGGTATTATCAAGAGAACAGAGAGTGACATGGTGCAAAGCTGTTCTTCCACGGTCATTTCTGGAATTCACGATCTCTTGAAGATAATCACTGCTGCCAAATAACTGACGTAATATTCCCAATGTCCTTATTTCTTGTTCACCATTAAGGCACATCCTATGAAGAATTTTATTTCCACGATCATCAGTTAGTAAATGAATCATTTCTTTGAATTCATTTGATCCTCTAAAAGTCTTTGCTCGTTCTGCTCGCATTTCCAACTTTCCTGAGTATCTACCGTGAAAATCGAGACTGTGCAAGTTAAATTTAGAATATTTGAGTAGTATTTTCATCAATTGCTTATTTTGGAGCAATTTTGCTTCTACGCAATTTGGTTCATTTTGACTAAGGTTTCTAAAAATGTCAGAGAACAAGTCTTCAAATGAGTAAAATGCAGCAGCATGCAGAGCTGTGAAACCTCTCAAATCGTAACAGTTAAAGTCCGCTCCAGCATCCAACAGAAGTTCAACCGTCTTAAAGTTGGTTTTCTCCACAGCGTGTAACAGAGCAGTTTTACCAGCCACATCTTTCATATTTATGTCTGCCTTGTATAAAGGATTCAAGAGAACGGACATTAACTCGTCGTTGCTTCTCATTGAGGCTTCAATGAGTGATGTTCTTCCTTTCCAGTTTCTAGCGTTAATGTTTGCTCTCTGCTTCAATAACATAGTCACAATTTCTTTCTGGAGTCTGGAAGCTTCTGCATCAGACACATGGACACCGGAAACAGCCGAATGGAGAGGCGTATTTCCTTCACAGACCACTGCTTCCAACTGAACCCTCTCTCCAAATGTTAGTAGATATTGTGTCGCCTTAGAAGGTGCCTCATGTAAAGCTGTCCGAGTGTCCGTCCATTGTAGTCCCACAAATTGACATCCGTATTATAATTCCCTTTGAATAGAATTTTGATTACGTCGATGTAACCAGCATGTGCTGCAGCCATGAACGCTGTCTGACCTTTAGAGTTCCTAACATTCGACTGAGCTCCTCTTTCTAAAAGGTATTCTGCAATATGTGAATGCCCATTTTCAGCGGCCAAATGCAGGAGAGTTTCATTATTGCTGTTCATCATATTCATACCTGGCATATCTAAACCTTTAAAAATGCACAAATTACCGTTTGCTGAAGCCGAGTACAAATCAACAATTTCTTCCATTTGGGATTCAGGTTCTGTCACGCGACGACGTCTCTTCATGGCGAAATTTTTCTTTTGACTCCATAGAAATAGTCAAGGCATTCGGCATCCTAAGATCAACCACCATCTGTGATCTGTGCCAAATGTGAACTATTTTGTGACTAATAAATACATTTAGCAAAATATATTAAGTAAAGTAAATACAGTATAACCACAACGTGCCAGCGAGAGATTGAAACATGCAGAGTGGGCCAATAATGCAGCCATTCGAAGTTTTTGTGGCGACCATGTGCCGCAGATAGCATTATTATTATTATTATTATTATTATTATTATTATTATTATTATTATTATTATTATTATTATTATTATTATCATCATCATCATCATCATCATTATTATTATTATTATCATTATTATTATTATTATTATTATTATTATTAAAGATTGCTTAACTGCATAAACTTGTTAGTTAATTTGATTGATTGATTGAAGATAATTTATTTCAAACTCAAACTCAAAGTACATATACATATGCAGAACTAGTACAACTAAATAAGTAACATAATATGACCCTAATTTACAATGTAACAATGTAACACATAATATGAGAGTTCATTGATAACATAGTAAATGAGTTCATCAGATCAATATAATATTAAATATTAGCTAAAGATATATGAATAACAGCATAATAAACAATTAATAAGTGGAATTTCTATTGAAAACTATAAACTCATTAGGTATAAGATTAATTATAATGTTGAATTTGTTACAATGTAATAAAAAAACAATAGAAATAATAGAAGGTCAATCAAATAAGTATAGTAGGTAAGAAAGTGGTAAAATGAGTAGAAAAAGTTGACCTAAAAGATAATGATATCCCTATTAATGGTCAACTTATAGTAAGGTAGGTTTATAAGTAAGTCAATTAGGCGGCAATATGTGAAGCAGTGGAATAAGGTGGGTAGAAAGATAGAAGCATTGAGTAGAGGATGATAATAATTTAATCTAATTAACTAGCGTTTATAATAATGTATTTTTGTACTAATTTTAATTAATTAATACAGTTTTAATTCATGTAAAACGGACTTAGTACGCGCTAGGCTAGAAGACGCTAAGGCTTCGGTAAAATTTTTAGAATCGCCACGGCCGCCCAAAGACCGAGAGATAGGTTATAGAAACCGGCAACGATTATAGGTTCCCGCGAGAGCCTTCGGTCTTCAGTGACTAGAGAGTATGGCCGCTGAAGATCGTTGCATGTAAGACGCGCGATGCGAGGCTTCCGCTGGGAACCGTGCGTCTGGCTGTTCGACGCGTGCGGCAGCGGTCGGCTGTGTAGTCGCTGCGTACGCCTGAACAACGGCGCCCGGTTACCAGGGGTGATTAGCGAAGGGTTGGGCCGTAGACGGGGTCGCTTACCACCGATAACGACGACGCCGCTGCCTGGGTTTCCTAATTTCACGGCACCTAAGCGGACGTGGCTCAACAGTTTGAAATTCCGCTGGAAGAGCGGCGCCCGGACCACCAGGACCTGTTGGCGATGCGCGTCGCCGGCGGCGAGGCGCCTTTCGCCGCTGCCGACGACGCTAGGGGGGTGGGTCCGAAGTTGAACTTTCTGACGGCTAATACGCATAGATAGGGACATTAGGGGTCGAGCGCCATCAAGGGCTGGTTCTAAAAATCGAAAATCTCCGAAATATGGAAATTTATGTAGCAGGCGTCAATATGCGGACGCAGGCGGCTGTTGTAACTAAAGTTCGCTTGAGACTCGCGCCCAGCTGGCAGGAGCTATTGCCGCGTCGCTTAGCCGTAGACTAAGCCCCTGATCACCGCTAACGAAAACGTTCTTAGGCAGGTCCCTACTTTTTCCTATTGACGGCAACTACGCGAAAATACAGACAACCGACGAAAAATCCGCCTAAGTGCCCGTCAAAAAGTTTCAAAACTCTGAAAATTTCAGTTATTGATATGACATGTGCTTTTCGTGGTCGCTCCGCTTATACTGTGAGGCGATAGAGTAAAGAAAGCACAGCGATTGAAAGCGAGTATTTGGAGCCCGTTTAAAGTGCTAAAGCTTATCGTTTCATACTGACGTATCAAAGACTATCGATTGCACTTCCTGTGCGCTAGTTATTGTGGCTGCAGGGGTGCGTCAAGTCAACGCGTCTTTGTCCGTGTTACTAGTGTTGCCACTGTAGCCATTGTTGTCATTGTTGCTTGGTTTATTAATAAATAAAAATAAACCAATAAAGGCAAGTTGTGTTCGTGTCTTTGGAAGTCGCTGTGACACCGGAGTCTCAGCGCACTGTCAGTGAAGGCGAGTCTTGGCTGTGATGAACCTCGCCTACCTGAGGTCACGTTAGTGCCCAGGAGGTCAATTCTGCCTGTCGTAAAGGCGCGGGGAGACAGTTTGGGTGAATCGACGGCCAAGGAAAAGAGAGGACCGCCGCCCATACAGGCACGGTTAACCTCGGGTTTGGTGAAAGAGCTGAGGAAGCCAAGAGACAACGCCGCCTGTCTTTAAGAGAACGGAAGACGGTTAGATTACCGAGAATGAAGAGACGTGGGACCACGTCGAAGCCAGAGACCAGGAATACATATCGAAATCGCTTAAGGCGCCGAGACCAAGCGGTGGCCAGCGGTAAGATGAATGAGTTAAAGGGTCTCTCGGACGAGGACGAGGCCGGAACGGATAGAGAGTCAGAGGAGGGAAATGAGAACCCTACGTTGAGGAACGGCCGTCCTCAGTGTGCGGCCTGCCCGGCAGCCGCGGACACCTCCTCTGATGTCGGAGAACCGGAAAGGGAAACTGACGCCGCCGATCAGGCAGAGTCGGCGGCTGATGGCGATCGGGAGACCGAGCGGGCGTTGGGGGCCGCCCGACCGCCGGCCGCGCTACGAGACCGCGAGCCGGCGGGGTCGCCACATTTTTCTTTCAAATTCCAAAGCGCAACGACGCCACTTAGCGAAAACCAAGAAGTTCATCAAACATATGAGCTAGGTCTACTATGTTTTACTGCTAAAATTAATAACACAAGGTTTTAATACAGTGTCTATAACAATTTTCTTCATTAATATATTCTGATTTAATAGCGTCGCAGTGATGTCTTTGCTTCTTTTGCTTACTGTCTTTTTTGTAAAGTAAATCATATGAATTTTTAATAACATGCGCAGAGCATATCGAAAGATGGTCGTTTCCAACTAACTAGTTTGCGTCAGAAAAATTGAGGAATTTGTGACTTGACAGAATTTCGGAACAGGACGTGGAATAGAACGAGATTTGAAATATCACAGTTTTTTCAGGAATTAATATGCAGCCAGGAAGGCAAGCAACAGATGCATGTGAAATTACTTAACAGGCTGGCATTTTACACCTTAGTACCAGTTATTAATTTTAGCAACCAAACGTAGTAGCTCATGTTATTATGAACGCTTCCTATAGCCTGTTTTTCGCTTGTTGGTGCCACTGCACTTTGAAATATGGAGAAAAACTGAAATGACTGCATTCAGGATATAAAGAAAACGCAGAAATGCACCAAATTTTATGCATTTTGGACCCAGTGGCTAAGGAAATATCTAGAATGAAACAGGGTAGTCCTGGCTTTATTGGTTCACCCTGTATATTCTTTTTTATTTACGTTCTAACTGTTTTTGACATCATAATTATGCTACTTTCTTTTTAATTTCTTAACTATTAAATTCGTTATAATTTGACTGGTTTAGTTTTTGCGATTCAATTTCGTTTGATTGAGTTATACAATTCGTCTTCGAAATCTTTTATAAAGGAAGGATATTTAGAAATCTTATTTTTCTCCCTTCGGCGTCATTTATAGCTTCGTGCAATGAAGATAATTTTCGACTTTCCCTTATTTACCTAGAGTCCTAGACTCACCTCTTAGTATATAAACTAAGGTTGTGACAACAATTCTTCCTTTGCTATACATGTACGTACGATTATTATTATTATTATTATTATTATTATTATTTATTATTATTATTATTATTATTATTATTATTATTATTATTATTATTATAAACGACAATATATATAGCGCTATATGCCTGGCAAAGGCCATAGTCAAGAGCACTTTACAGTAGTCTTTAATATGAAATGTTGAAAATGTCCGTCTTAAGTTTCGCTAAGAATCGGTCGGATATGGTCTCACTCGTTATGTCTTCCGGGAGGGAGTTCCACAATATTGGTTTCCCCCTCGAAATGGATCGGTCCCCAAATTTAGCAGTCTTAGATGAGTGGGGGATAACAAGCTGAACTCGACGTCTAGAGCGAAGCCGCGAGCGTCTGTCAGTTGGTGAATGGTGAGGGTCGCTGTATCAGTCTCGAAGATACTGCGGACACCACGGGTCGTGCAGAGCCCTGAATGTAAGTCAACAACGTTTGAAAGTTATCCGTTCAGGGATACGGAACCAATGAAAGCGATCTCGCAGTAATGGTGTAACATTCCACCTGACTCCAAATATACGATGTGTGCTTGATTCCAGATGGTATTCTCTATCCATGTGAATTTAGTTGGTCTCCATCCCACATTTAAATGGTTGCACTAAGCATCACCACCCTATTCTGCCATTTTCCGCCTTTTTCGTCTATACAATGACTTTCTCCAATAAGCAAATCATCGAAGCTCATAGAGAATTTTTTTAAAATTAATTAAGCAATCAAGGAATATGCAACATTTTTTCCAATGTCAGAAAACGCAGATAATTTTAGTGTTCTGCATTTAAGGGAGACCAAGGAAGATGCTACTGGACTGGATGATGAAAACAGATGCACAGCGTCACAAGACCTATGCAGAAATCAAAGAAGAAGCAAGACGCATAGAGGAATGGAAACAACGGAGCCCTAAACCTGTCCCAAGACAGAGGACATGATGATGATGATATTTAATATGACTGCAATGAATCCACATCCCGGTATCAACTATAGGGCTGGTTCAACATTTCAGTCATCTAGTATATTGCATGATAGCCAAAGTCATACTGCGTGATCCTGTTGCCTCGGATGATGCCTTCCTGAATGCAGCATTCTCAGAGAGAGTGATAAAGCTTAGAATCTTGTAGTCAATTGAGCTATTTGGTGAGCAGGGCCATCTTTAGAATTTTGGGCGCCCTAAGCAAATTTTTACTTTCGGAAATTTTCGCCAATTCACATCACATACTGAAAAAGTCTGACGAGCAAAAAAAGCTTCTCAGCTCCTTGAAATAACCCGACGAGCAAAAAAACGTTATTCGCTCATTAAAAAATTTTCATCCCCGTTTTATTTCGCCCCTACAAAATGTTTCGCCCTAGGCAGTGCCTAAACTGCCTATTGGTTAAGGTGGCCCTGTTGGTGAGAGGTAAATCTGGAGTCGAGCCATATCAGTTATCTCTCTTTTGGTTGCAAAATATCACAAGCTGCATTTTTACAAATGCTTTACGTCAACTTGTGCCTTGAGACATATCAAATTCCAGTTTTAAACCCATGATTGTCACGCATTTAGCTTTTTGCTAAGCTGTAGACATTGATTAATAACGTTAACAGCCGAATTGCACATAATTAAGACAACTTAAATATCCGCGGATCTCGTCGTCAAAGTGTTCATATTCACTCTCACTATCATTGTCATCCATCATAAGATCCATATTCACGAAAGGACCATAAAGGAGTATCTTTCTTGACGTTTGAGTCGACAAGTCTACAATGGTTCAATCAATTTTAAAGATTATGAATGTTAAATCAATGTTAAAGATTATTATAGCGGATAGCGTTTTAACTGACGGAGATTATGTAGCGCCAGCACCACTTCGATATTATGCCTAATATTCGTGGGTGGTCCTTTTCCATTCGCCTTCTTCTTCTACCCATCCATAACTAATGCTTCATATGAATCATATTCTGTGTGTGGTCTTAAACTGAGCTCGCCTGCATGCAGCCTGTCGACTGCCTGACTACAGTCAGACCTAGCCTTTGTAGCCTGATGTGTAAGTTAATATTAAATATACGGAGTTGACGATTGCTCAGGGCAGTCGGCCGATGACATTAAAACGATCAACATCTCAAGAAGGTCTTGTACATATAATAATGATAGGGCGATAGTGTTTGCCACTATAAATGGTGGTCGAACCGGATTTTTAAAGTTTTCGTTCTTACGAACAGTTTCATAACTAGCGATCCACCTCTCTTTAAAAAGTGTGTTACATATGTCGAATCCGGACAGTCAGATAACAAGTCCTTGTCAGCTTCGGAGCGGGAGAGTGATTAATCAGGGAAATTCTACGTCTGCAGAACCTGGCATTTCAATCCACACAGAATCGTCGAGACAGGATTCTCTGTCTATAGCACCGACAGAAACCTGCATCCACGCGGAGCACCACGCGATTCCATCTCAGCGACAACCGATCCATCAACAAGAAATTACAAGCGACTATCACTTCGACTTAACAGACTTCGATCTTCAGAATACTCTTTATTCTTTTGAAATGGCAGAAAACTCAAATTCGCTTCTGCCGAGTCCTTTTTATGGTAAACCGCACGAAGACATTATCGAGTTCATTAATAATTTTGAACTGTGGGCTACATTTAGACGCGCCGACCGAGATGCTAAACGAAGCGCTCTTCCTTTGCTACTGAAGGAAGGGGCGTCCTCTTGGTACCATACGCAATGTGACCGAACCAGAGTCGTACAGTGCGCTTCGCGACGCCCTGGTAGAACGGTATGGACCACAGGCAGCACATGCATGGAAATCGACAGCGGATCTCTGGTCGCTAAAGCAAAATTTCAGTCAGTCTATTGATGATTTTAACACGACTGTCATAAAAGCAGGGCAGAAAGTCGGAGTCGAGCCGAATCAACTTTTCCTTATCGCGCTCAACGGACTCAGACCAGCAATCCGTCAGCATGTGATACAGCATAAGCTCGAATCGCTGGAGGACCTCCACCACTGGGGACGATTGACGGATTTGTCTCTACGTGACAGCGCCTTGGAGGAAGCGCCACTCGAGGCAACAGCTCGTGAACTTTCCGAGCTCAAAGAGGAAATTAAGAAGCTTCGAATCAGCTCCGCTCAACCCGTGCCGCGCTCGTCGTCTCCGTCTCTCGACGCTTTCGTTCCACAAAGAAGCGTTCAATTCCAGGAAGTCAACCAGCGTTCGTCTTCACAGCCCTCGGTTCCGCCACGACGTTTTCAATCTAATCAGTGATGTGGTACGAATCGACGCTTCCAGCAGAGGGAGACGATCCAGGAAACAACTCCACCTCCTCAACGATGCTCGAATTGCAGTGGTAAGCACTCTCGCCACGTTTATTGCCCAGCGAGGGACAAGATCTGCTTCAGTTGTTCCCGCAGGGGTCATCTTCAATCCGTTTGCCGTTCCGTTCGCTTTCTAAGGTCATCGGCTTCCCAATAGGACAGATTTCCTGCTCATTTAGCTGAGATGGGCAGGGTGAAAGCAGATTTAATTTCAGCGACTCTTGGTCAAAATGTCATTTACGTTTATATTGCAAAGTTGAGAATTTTAGCCCTGGTGGACACAGGCGCCTATTGTACAATCCTATCAGATAAATTTTTAACAAAATTGGGCCTACCGATAGTTAAATTGGGAGAAGAAGAATTTCAGCAATTACGTCTGGCAGATGAAAAACCAGTTGATTTTTTGGGGAAAGCAGATGTTACAATAAAGATAAATGGCTTAACCATCCCATTTCAATGTCGAGTTCTTCCAAACATGGCCTATGATTTAATTTTGGGTCTAGACTTTCTGGAGGCCACAAGACCTAAAATTGATTTCGAAGAACGTGTCGTTACATTTCATGACAACATGACCGCGACTACTATGACATCATTTGAGAAAAATCCTTATGTTTTATATCCAAAACGACCGACAGTTGTTCCTCCACATTCAGAGATTTTAATACCAATGTCTGTGCCTAAAGCTGTTAATTCTCATTTGTGCTTATTAGAACCACTTAAGCCTCAGATAAGCCAGAAATTTGTATGCGCTCGTAACGCAGTTGTGGCAAATTCTGACAGCACAATTTGTCGAGTTTTGAATCCTACAGATCAAGTCTTATGGCTTTCTAAGCGAAGACCTTTAGCGTCAGCAGAACGTGTTTTGATTGATAATATTTTCGATGAGCCGTTACCGCAGTCGTCTGATAATAGTCTGTCGAATGTTTCTGTCTCTTTTCCTCACCCTTCTTCTCTTCCCTCTCCTTCTACTTCTAACCACGCTCTCATTTCTGGCTTGTTGCCTCCGTTTGATAATTCTAACGAAAGTTTAGATACAAACTCTGATTCAGTTACCTTAGAGAGTCTAGGTATTAACTGTCATTCAGATTCGCTTACAGCTCAGCAAAATCAGAAATTAAGAGATTTATTGCAACGCAACATAACTGTTTTTGCCAAATCTTTAGCTGATTTGTCTGGCTCAAATCTCGCTCTTCATACTATTTACACTAAAACTGAAGTGCCAATCAGACAACGCTGCTATAGACATTCAGCTGATGCAAAGAAAGAAATGGATAGACAGGTTTCAGAGATGCTGAAGGCAAAAATAGTGGAGCCTTCAACTTCTATGTGGTCTTCTCCTGTTGTCTTAGTGAAAAAGAAATCTGGAGAGATTCGCATGTGTTGTGATTTCCGTGCTTTAAATAAAATCGCGTGGCCTATCCATTTCCCTCTGCCTACGCTCAATGACGTTTTTGACGCAATGGCTGATGCAAAAGCTACATATTTTTCTTGTTTAGATCTTAAGCAAGGATATCTAAAAATATCCTTGGACCCTGCCACCAAGGAAAAGACAAGTTTTTCCACTCATTCAGGCATAATCAATTTTTTGACACTCCCGTTTGGATTAAAAAATTCACCCGCCGCCTTTAACTCGTTACTCGCGCATGTCTTCAAAGGGTTAACATTTAAATCAGTTCTTTGTTACATTGACGATATTTTAGTTTATAGTAGAGATTTTGACACTCATTTGCAGCATCTTCAAGAAGTGTTTGATAGATTGCCGGCTGCGCGACTGAAATTGCACCCAAACAAATGTTCTTTTGCGCTGCAGAAAGTATCTAGGTCATTTTGTATCTAGGTCATTATTTAGATCTAGGTCATTTATCAGCGCAAAGAATGGAGGTAGATCGTTCTAAGGTTGAGATTGTTGAGCAATACCCAAGACCAAAAAACCCGAAGGAGCTTCGCTCATTCATCGGCTTCGTAGGATTTTATAGACGTTTCATCAGAAATTTTTGTCATCTTGCAAATCCTTTACATTAGCTTTTAAGAAAGGATGTGGAATTTCTTTGGGATGACGTAGCTGAAAAATCTTTTATTGCGCTCAAATCTGCATTATGTAACGCACCAGTTTTGAGTTACCCAGATTTCTCTCGTCCTTTCAAAATTCAATGTGACGCAACAATTTTAGGAATAGCTTATATTTTGGCCCAGGAAGAGAGCTCTGGCAGAGAACATCCTATATGTTATGGTGGTCGTTCTTTGACGCCAGCTGAGAGAAATTACAGTATAACTCATTTAGAGGCCTTAGCTCTGGTCTCAGCGGTTAAGGAATTCCATTGTTACATAGCAAATTCTTATTTTGTCGTCTATAGTGATCACCTGTGTCTCAAGTTTTTACAGTCTCTTAAAACTTCAACGAAGGTAGATTACTTCGTTGGTCTCTTTTGCTTCAACCTTATCATTTTGATATTGAATATAAGGCTGGCAAAAAGAACACGAATGTTGATTCACTATCAAGGTTATCTCAATATCCCGCGGCTAAGATTGATTCGACAGATGAAGATACGATATTAGCACCGTTGGCACCGCCTAGTGAAAATTTAGAGCCTATTCCTGACGTGAATGTAATTTTAGAATCAGAGTTGGTTGAACCGCCAGCTATTTTTTTCGATACCGCAGACATAGCTGAACAGCAAAGACTTTGTCCTGAAGTCTCCACAATTACTAAATATATGAAGCAAGGAATTTTACCGGATGATGATGTTGAGGCCCGTAAATTGATTTTTATGGCTAATGAATATACTTTGCATGATAATATACTGAATCATTATTACACGCCAAGATCTCGTAAGGCGAGTAAAGCTGTCATTTGTCAGTTGGTTATTCCTAAACATCTTCGGAATAAGCTGTTGCATGGTTATCATGAAGAAAACGCTCACCCTGGCTATCACCGAACTAATTTAAGTTTGTAAAGGCATTATTATTGGCCCAGAATGTACTTAGATGTGCAGAATCACGTAGCATCATTTGAGAGTTGTCAGCGTTGTAAGATTAGTTCTAAGAGACACACGTTAGAAAATTTACCAATCAAATCTGTCTTCGGTCGCTGACATTGTGACATTAAAAAATAGTAGAGAAGGCTACAGATATTTGCTTGTGTTTGTGGAAAGTTTAACGCGTTTTCCAGAGGCTTTTCCTATTAAAACTCAAACAGCTTCTACGATTGCAGATATTCTCTATAATCAAATTATCACTCGCTATGGAGCGATGACAGCACTGCTCTCGGACAGAGGTCCAAACCTACTTTCTAGTATTGTAGCTGAACTCTCTGGAAAATTTGGTATTAAACGTTTGCACACCTCAGGTTTTAGGCCGCAATGTAATTCGCCAGTTGAACGCCTGAACAGGACAATTTCCTCTTCTCTTAGAATTCTGTGTAAAGATCCTGAGGATTGGCCAATGTATATTCCAACAATATTATGTTCTTTACGTGCAACAACATCTCCAAGACTTAATCATAGTCCTTTCTTTTTAATGCATGGTCATAACATGAGGCTTAGAATTGATTTGACTTTGCCAAGTCCCGACGAGGAAGCAGTGACACCGGATGAACATGCACTCAACATTGCCAAGAGATTATCTGAAGTCCATCAAGAGGCGAAAGATAGAACTAGATTAATGCAAGATTATAATAAGCAGGTGTATGATCGTAATGTTTCTGATTTTGATTTTCAGCCAGGACAGCGCGTTTGGCTTTTAACACCACAAGTAAAAAAAGGTTTATCTAAAAAGTTATCACTACGTTATAATGGACCGTACTACATAGCATCCAGAGTTGCCAAAAATACGTATTTGCTTAGAAGTAATCGGACAAATCGTTTGTTAAATCATCCCATTAATTTGGAAAGGCTCAAATTATATAATGATAGGCATGATTTCATGTCTCCGACTGATGATAATATTCCTAGCACTAGTTCTGATCCAGCGCCAAATGATTCTTCAGTCGAGATGCCAGATGCAGATAATAATCAGACTCCGCCGCAAAATAATACAGACGCGACCTCTAGTGATTGGCATCCATTAGATAAATTATTGGTTCAAAAACGCGTTGGTAAGGACTTATTCTACACGGTTAAGTGGACTGAATCGTCAAAATGCGAATGGATTCACGAGAATAACGTAACTGAGGCACTGAAAAGAGCTTTTTATGTTAATAAGACTAAAGCTGGTCTTAGGAGAAAGCGTAGGAAAGTTTATGGGTAGAAAGACAATGCGTAATGTATTGTAGGCATTAAGGTGAACACAACACTGCTAAAGTCACCACCACGCAAAGTATTTTCCCGGCCGGACGATGGGCGAAGTTTAGAGTTTATCGAGTATACATCTCTTCAGAGGTCAGAAGAGCGATCAAATTAAGACGCTTGATGAAGAGAGCATGATCATATTTTTCTGAGCGATTGCCGTCTCTAATAGTAAGGTAGACGAAGAAGCAACCAGGTAGATGGTGAGAGGCTTGTTTCAACAGCAGTTTGTTATTTTGAAGGAGTTTAGTTTTGAATATAGATTTTTATGCCTTAGTGTTCAGTTGTTGTCACTTTTCAATCGGAAAACAGCGAATTAAAGCTTGTCTATGGTGTTCATTTTAAATACACAGGCAGATTTTGGGGTCGTAACTGATAAATATATATTCTCATTTTGACCTAAAACTTTCTACTGTGGAGATATTTGTGAGAATCTTGTTATTCAGTGTCCAGTTTCTATGAGCCAGTCACTTGCTAAGTCTTGTATAGACTCATTGCCATTTCATCTAGTTATTAATCGTTTACAATAGACCGTTTGTTTGCGAATTAGACAGAATTAAAACTGAGCATATTAATAAAATTGTATCATTTCATTTCAGCTAGAACCATGACTTGTCAATTTTCTGGCACACCTCATCTTCATCTTTATCTAATGATCGTTGTTCTGATAATAATTGTTTTTACACTTGTCGGAAATTGTCGCGTACTTCCTCTGGCACTGCGACAGGAATCGCCTTTCTAATGTTGACTCGCACAAAAGATTAATTGATATTGAGATTTTCTAATCCGGAAACACATGTGGTTACCTCCCACAGGTATCGTTCCCTCGTCTCTTTAACGAAGACCAAATTGTTGCCAAGGATAATATTCACAAAGTTGCTCTAGATAATCATTTTTGTTCTATCGTGCTATCTTTCCCTTGGAAAACTTTTCAGTTTGATGCCAGAAAACTTAGGAAATTAGAATCATGAGGATTTCCTGTTTTTCTTAGACTGGTCCCTTAATACGGACTGACAGCGGACTTACTATAGACTTGTTCCTTTTAATTTGCATATCATTTTAGATTATATTAATCGTAGCAAAGAATGCACAAGTTATGTTTATTTAGCTTTTATATTAAAGAATCTGCTTTGTTTTTGAACATTTACGAAATGCTAATAAAATATTGCTTATTGTATATATCTATACGTTACAAAGTTTAACAGAATTTATTGTCTTTTATCATTGCATTATTGCTTTTCTATTATAACTATCTTGATGATAATGGGTTGCGCTAAACTTATTATATATGTGGATAACTACAAATCTTATTTCATGGACATCTAATATTTTGAGTAATGTTTTGGCTGTATTTAACATTATTGAAAAGCATTAACTTGCACTTAATTATTAATAGTTTAAAATCTAATATTCTTCAAAAGTCAGTTCATTGATATAATAATGTTAGGCCTATAGTACGTTTTCGCTTAAAAGACATTCATTTCGTGATTAATCGTCAAATGTAAAGACAGTAAAATTATTATCGCCATGAACATTGAACGCTGCATTAACAGCTCTATATAGCATTTATATTCGCATATTTATATTAAAAGTTTCATTAGTTAGATTTTCCAATTATTTTCATATTTTTAATCATTGATTTGTTGTAATAAGTTCGTATGAAGCATTCAGTACCTATACCCATTGGAAAATCCGTCCTTGCGAATTGAGTATTTAGTGACAGACATTTGTCAAATGTGGGAAAATTTTGGACTGTGGATTAGCAAAATTTTTATACCTATGGAGATAATCAGAATAATTTTGGGGTAATCGATAGTTGTTACCAGTATTTTACATTACAGGCGTAATGTCCATCTTTTCAACGACGGGGAATTATAGTGGATAGCTTTTTAACTAACTGAGATTATGTAGCGCCAGCACCACTTCGATATTATGCCTAATATTCGTGGGTGGTCCTTTTCCATTCGCCTTCTTCTTCTACCCCTCCATAACTAATGCTTCATATGAATCATATTCTGTGTGTGGTCTTAAACTGAGCTCGCCTGCATGCAGCCTGTCGACTGCCTGACTACAGTCAGACCTAGCCTTTGTAGCCTGATGTGTAAGTTAATATTAAATATACGGAGTTGACGATTGCTCAGGGCAGTCGGCCGATGACATTAAAACGATCAACATCTCAAGAAGGTCTTGTACATATAATAATGATAGAGCGATAGTGTTTGCCACTATAAAATTATACCGTCTACTCGGTGTACTCCTCGACGAGCCGCTTTCGTTCGACGCACAACTGAACAATAGGCCTACTATCCGGTCAGGATACTTTCACTTGCGACGGATCAGAGAAGTGCGACGCTACCTACCAACCTCGGCAGTTATCGACTTGGTCCGGGCACTGGTAGTTGCCCGCATCGACTATTGTAATAGTCTGCTATACGGACTGCCGGATAGGCAACTAAATCTACTTCAGATGGTTCTGAATGTTTCGGGGCTTGCCTCGTCTACGGAACCAGATGTGGAGTACCCACGTCACGCCGCTCATGAATGATCGTCTACACTGTTGCGTATCCCCGAGCGCGTGTTGTTCACGCGTCTCTGGCTTATGCACCGAGCACTTAACGACTCATTCTGTCCGACCTACCTGTCCGAACTGTTCGAAAGATCCTCGACGGTAGAACGCCGCTCTCAACTACGCTCGGGACCTAGCAATCATCTGATCGTCCTTCCGCAGCTGAAGACAGCGGGGTTTGGCCAGGGGCTTCTATCCCTATTTAAGGCGGGCGCAGCGTGCGCCCGGAAAAAATGAGGGGGGAAATATTTTGCTACTAATCTGAACTGAACAGAGACTGATATTGATTCAGAATAACACTGACCGTGACGAAATCAATGATAGCTATGCCTAACTCAAAGGATAAAAAGCTGAATATAATACTAAGTCTACAAAGAAGCAAATTAACAGGGGAATTTGTAATTTTGGGGGGAATTTGTAATTTGAAGGGGGGAATTGAGCCCGGCTGCAAGGGGGGATAGAAGCCGCTGGGTTTGGCGACAGGTCCTTCCGATGTAGGTGCCCCACCTCGTGGGACTCGCTCCCGAAGTCGCTTATGGTCGAGACATTGCCGGATCGGTTCCGAAAACAACTGAAAAAGCACTTATTTAATATCT
The DNA here is from genome assembly GCA_018105865.1 of Metaphire vulgaris. NCBI lineage: Eukaryota > Metazoa > Annelida > Clitellata > Crassiclitellata > Megascolecidae > Metaphire > Metaphire vulgaris. The sequence continues at coordinate 127,720 of JACLAT010000068.1, forward strand.
CATTCTTGTAAAGCGCTTTTGACTTTGACCTTGTTAGTTGTCCTGTACTGTATAATAATAATAATAATAATAATAATAATAATAATAGTAATAATAATAATAATGAAGTAAGTTGAGATTGCTCGTTAATAATTAATTATTCTCTCATTGTGATTACTTTGAAAGGATAAGTGGATAACATCATTATCTCGTTTGCTATTATTTGAATACAAAATATATAAAAATAGCAATTAACCTATGATTCCTCACTATTGTACTCATATTTCAAGCAATCGATGTCAGTGATGTACTAATAAATGCGTAATATGTCAATAACAAACACAAACAACAATAACAAGTCACAATTTTCTCCCCTTCTTGCAACATCTCCTCATGTTTTTCTTTCTAAACTAAAATCATTTCTCTTCAAAAAAATCATTTCCTCTATAGCTGCAACGTCCTTACCCACTCGCACTTTTGATTAAATGACCCGGCATGAATGACCCAAACTTTGGCTATAGCTACTTCATTTTTGAGATTAAGCGCATAGGAATAAAGAGCTACTTCGGTGCATCTTTTGAAAGCGCTATAGAAGTTAACGAGATTTTACTTACTTTTTTACTTACTTACTTTTAGATTATTTTGCAGCTTTAATATCACCATCAGACTGTTATTTTTGTATGACTAAAATTGCTGGATAGAAAAACAAGTCAAATTTTGTTGCTGACTTAGTATTATTGGCAAGATAAACACGCAATAAGGGTGAATTCATAGGGTTTACATTCACCTATGGCAGTGGCGGCTACAGGATTTGGCAAGTGGGGGGCCGTTGGGGTGGCAACTTCTAATCATAGTGGGCCAAACATTTGTTGTTAGGTATGTAGTATTAAGTATAGGGTCCCAACAGGGGGCCACCGGGGGGCAGGAACTCAATAGGAGGGGCACGGGAGCCGCCACTGACCTATGTGTGCCTTCAGTCAAATGGTCATAATATAGTAACCCATATAGCAAGTCAATCGCAAAATATGTCGGAATGTGTTAATGATATAAAATTGCTTTAAGATATACCATTAGATCTCTGAAAACCCTTGAAAACCCGAAGGGGCGGCTACCACCCATTAGCAGCGTAAAGGTTAAGTCGAATCACAACAATAAGTGCAAACGAGACTCGAGCATTTTCTCTAGCTGTTATTCTGCTCTTTGGTCGTTTTGGAATATGAGTAATGGGGCTGTCCATTAATTACGTCAACAATTTAGGGAAGAGGGGTTTGAAAAAGTTTGACAGTTGTTGACGGGGGAGGGGGGTTAAGAGAAGTTGACGTCAACAATTTCACTTTTTACAAATATTCCAAAAATAGGAAATTTCATGGAATACTACTTACTTCAATGGGAAAAAAGCATGGCAAAAAAGGTCACCACCACCACATTTTGACACTCGATGAGCAAAGAATGGAAAAATGGTCATCACCGCGAAAAATATTAACCTTGTTATTGGGACCTGTCATTGATCTTAGGGGGGGGAGTCAACAGATTTTGACGTAATTATGGGAGGTGGTTAATTGATTTGACAGTTGTTGACAAATGGGAGGGGTCAAAAATTGCCCAAAAAATTGTTGACATAATTAATAGACATCCCCAATGTCTAGCTTACAGCATCAGACTATAGTTTAAAAGGTCAGAATAATAATACATATACTATATCTATGTCTCTTGATCATTCACTAAATTGAAATCTGAACGGCGCCGTATAACTTGCACTGATCCTGATCATCGTCACGTTTGCTCTTCGTCAATCCTTGGACACCGAAGCGCTTCTGACTGAGGCAGAGCGGCAACAATTTGCCTGACGACATGACGAATAGGACTGGCTTGAATTACACTGGTCAACAAGGGTTTTGTTTCCTGTGCAATTTCTGGTGTTCCAGGTAGATTTTGTCATGCTGACTACAGGAATAATTTTGAAATTTTCCTATCACGTAAGTTTTTTGAGAAAAAGCTGATTTTAAATTTTAAAATTATAAGAATTTTAAAATCGTGGTTTTCGAGAGTTATCTGAGTTATGGGTATTCAGGTTAGGCAAGAATCTTATGTGACCGCCATAACAGATGTAATATGCACTGCTGGCTCACTTAACTACATGGATTTTGAAAATTAGTATAATTAGGCATGTCCAGACATGCCCAGACGCGCCCAAACCTGTCTTCAAGACTACATGCCTACTAGCATGTATTGTTGCAATGGTTACGCAGTCCTATATAAATACCAAGCAGCACTAGGAAGCAGCTGCAGTCTTTCTATTTGATGAGATATAACTGTTTAGTTGAAGGCTGTGAATTGAATATATTAACTAATTTAATTAAAGTTTCTGAAATGTCGATGTCGCAATAGCAGTGACACGTTCTGCTACATCTGTGGAGAGTTTACGTTGAAATCACAGAAGCGGAGTATGACAGCAATCATAAAGAAAGGATATGAGTTATACTTTGGATGCAAAATTGGCGACCAGGACAAAGTATGGGCACTTCATATGTGTTGTTCATCTTGTGCTACCAGTCTGCGAGCTTGGCTTGCAGGTAAGCGACCATCCATGCCATTCGCCATACCAATGATATGGAGGGAGCAGAATAATCATGTAACGGATTGCTATTTCTGCATGACGCATGTTACAGGATTTTCTTCAAAGAATAGGAAGTCTATTGAGTATCCTAACCTTGCCTCGCAATGAGACCAGTTCCACACGACGAGAGTCTTCCTGTTCCAAACCCCCCAGGTTTTGGACACTGGAGGACGAGGACGAGCATGCAGAGACAGATGAAATGCTGCAGATAGTTGATGATTCAGCTACGGAAGACCCAGAGTTTGAGCCATCGACATCCAGCAATCCTCATTTGATTTCTCAGGCAGAGCTCAATGATCTGGTCAGAGACTTAGATTTGTCAAAATATCGAGCAGAATTGCTTGGATCTAGGTTGCAAGGATGGAATCTGCTCTCTCCGGGTACAAAAATTTCAGTATTTCGTAAACGGCATGAAGACTTGACTCGATTCTTCAAAAATCGACAGTCTTACTTTTTTTGCATTGACATTGATGGATTGCTTTCTGCTTTCGGCTGTAAGCACAATCCATCCGAATGGCGACTTTTTGTTGACTCTTCGCTGTTAAGTTTAAAGGCTGTTTTGCTGCACAATGGCAATTTATACCCTTCAGTACCCATTGGACATGCTACTTACATGAAGGAAACATATGAGAACTTGCAGCTGCTATTGAAACACATAGAATACTCGAGATACAACTGGAATATATGTGGAGATCTGAAAGTTGTTGCAATTCTACTCGGTCTGCAGCTAGGCTACACCAAGTACTGCTGCTTTCTTTGCGAGTGGGACAGCCGAGCTAGAGATTCACATTATGTGAGAAAGGTCTGGCCACGTCGCAGGGACTTGGTTCCAGGACAGAAGAACGTTAAACATGATCCTCTCGTTGATCCGAAGAACATTTATCTCCCACCTTTGCACATCAAACTTGGGTTAATGAAAAACCTTTGTCAAAGCAATGAACAAAGAAAGTGAAGCCTTTACATACTTACGACAGAGGTTTCCACGCACCAGTGATGCTAAAATAAAAGAAGGCGTTTTTGTTGGCCCACAGATTCGAGAGATGCTCAAGGACAGTCACTTTGAGGGCCTTCTGCAGGGTGCCGAGCATGTTGCCTGGACAGTCTTCAGGGATGTTGTTGCTAACTTTCTGGGCAACTACAAGGCGCCAAACTATGATGAACAAGTTGGAAATCTGCTACAAGCTTACAAGGCAATGAAATGCAACATGTCACTGAAGATACACTTCCCTCATTCTCACTTGGACTGCTTCCCGGACAATCTCGGCGCCGTCAGTGATGAACATGGTGAAAGATTTCACAAAGACATTGCCAGCATCGAGAAACGCTACCAGGGAAAGTGGAGTCCGTCTATGCTCGGAGACTACTGTTGGTCACTGATACGTGAAGCACAGGACAGTGACTACAAACGAAAATCTACAGCAAAACATTTCTAATTTTCTCATGTCTTGTCATTATTGCCTAGATCCTTCTGTAGGATTATGTTGCAGAAGACGTTACAATAATAAATGCTAAATTGTCGATTTCTTAAAAACCTTACGTGATACAGAAATTCTAATTACATATTTGTGTTCAGCAAGTCAAAATCTATTAGTTTCACCAAAATTTGTAGAGGAAACAAAAACTTGCATAAAATTTGTTGACCAGTGTTATCTTATTATGGAATTACCGATTATACAGATATTCAGAATTTCCAAAAGTTTCAAACATATTTTTACACCATACTAGAAAGATGCTCGCTTCGCTCGCGCTCGCTTCGCTCGCAGTGCAGGATAATACTAATCCAATACCTATACCTAATACCCAATCATTGAATTCATGTTGAACAACATTTCAATGATCGCCACCTAGCCAAGCTCTGCGCCACGTGTACGTTAAAATCACGCAACTGTGGCCATTTGTGACGCTGTACACGTATTTTTTGTGTACGTTAAAATGTACGTTAAAATTGCGCAACTACCTCAGGCTGCGAACAATTGTTACCAATAGCAACGTCGTCACACGCCCACTCCTCTGACGCTGCAATGACTCGACTAAACCGTGTTAAACTACGATTCTACGAACAATTGTTACCAATAGCAACGTCGTCTTCGAACATCGTCCACCAACGCATCGCGACGTAAGGACTAAACGGTCTAAACCGTCTACCAATAGTCAACGCTCGCCCACCAACGCATCGCGACGTAAGGACTAAACGGTCTAAACCGTCTACCAATAGTCAACGCTCGCCCACCAACGCATCGCGACGTAAGGACTAAACGGTCTAAACCGTCTACCAACAGTCAACCAATCAGAACGCTTGAAGGTAACAGAGAGACATACAGATAAGGATCTTAATATTATAGATAACGGATTGCATTATGCTTGGTCAGCGTTAAAGATAAGGAGGCAAATGTGTTACAGTTTCAAACTGGGACCTACAAATCCTAGTTAACTGGTCATATTTGACCCAGTGTTTCAAGATGTCCTTGAGGTCTTCCACAATTGTTCTTACGATGTCATGCTTCCGTGTGTGCGTACGTATTCATTGCAGAAAGATAGCAGAAATGTTAAATTGTAGTGATTGCATTAATGTTTATTGATTCCAACGCAATTGGTTGAACTTGCTGTCTAATCACTTCTAACGCGAGCTATTGGTTCCGAAATGTTTTGTCTCTAGACTATCGCCTTATTAAAGAGAATTTTTAGTTTGGATTTTAGTCTCTTCGATACGCGATCAGCACGCAAATTCTTGAGTCTTGTCTAGTCAATAGAAATTCTCCTCTGACTGCTCGCCTTTGGGATCTGAATTATTGTATTTAATTGTAATTTTGTATGTGTTTTGGTGAGCTGAACTGCTAGTACAGAATCAATTTCTTTAGCGCCTTTATAATGTTTATATATAATGTAGATGGTTTTTAGTCACACAAATGACTAAGCCACTTATGACAATGACTGTTGCCATTTTAACCCAGCCTTGTTATTTCTATCATATGCAGTTACGGATCATTGCTCTTGTATAGGACATTGAGCTGACAACTTTTGTATCGGGTTTTTACAGCCTCTCTATTAGAGTTTATGCATCATTATGGAATGCCCGAGCGTAAGTATTGGAGTCAAGAATTCCAAGACAAAGCATATAGCGTCAAATGTGTCAGTGTGCAGGATGAGTTCCACGACACACGCCCCATTCACCCGCTGATGCATAGGCGTCATTGGCCATTCAGCGTTTAGCATGTAGCATGTAGCATGTCTTCTTTGAATATCGTGTCTGCTAGTGTTCCTCCGTCATTTTTGACGGGTAAACACCTAGTTTTTATTAATTCATGAAAATAAGGACATTGATTTTAGAAACGTATAAGAGAATGTGAACTAAGAAAAAATATATTCTCTTTAGCTAGAAACGTATCCCATTCAGGGGCAAAAGTTGGCTTCAAATTTCACTGGCTGAATGGAAATATTCAATCGCCAATCCTCTGTATTTTTAGCTTATAAGCTTATTACTTATTAGCTCATAATAAATAAAGCGTCTAATATGCATATATTCAAATGCAGTTGTACTCGCACGTCAGCATTTCAATAATCAATATTATCTTTGCTTCGAATTATATGGCGACTAACTCAGCAGCAGTTAAACTTGGGTTTAACTGCTGATCAAGGGAAACTATTAATTTAAATCCATTTGAAGATGTTACGTTAATAAATCACGGGTTGTGCATTCTGGTCAACCTTTGCTCAAGAACCGTATTATGTAAATAGTAACTTAAATTATACATTTCCAAGATCACAGGACTCCTAGGTCGGCGCTAATCCACAGATGCCCATGGGCCCATTTTTAGAACCCAACCCAACCCATGCCGACAGAAGGTTTACTTGACCCAACCCAATCCACCGTAATACATTACAGTTTCTTACACACTGTAAACCATGACTTATTTTCTAACCCAGCCCACCATTAATATGGAAAAGTCTGACCCAACCCATCCCGACCCATGGGTTAACCCAAACCATGGATATCTCTGCGCTAATCTCCGATTCAAGATCTTCAGTAAGGCGTTTGGTACAAGCTGCATGATACAGGACCAGTGTACTCATGAAACGCGCATGTTTACTTCTTGGCTAGACCGCGAATCGGTCGCACCTCCATCTTGCGAGGACATTTTGTCCCGTTTCGAACGAAAATTTGGAGATTGACAACTTTTGTTTACTTCTCACTAGCAAAGAAAAATTATATAAAAGCTCCAAAACGGAACCTATCTGGAAATAATTTAATCAAGCAATAAGCAAAAGAATCTCGATTTATACTGCTATTATGATAAACAGTGTATTGAAGTAATAATTCAGTTGTAACGCAACTCACTGTTAAGACAAAAGTCCTTACATAAGTCGTTAGTTATTGACGCTATCATCTACTATAATTGGAGTGTCAAATACATTTTAGTTTTCTTGAATACAGTGCATATATATATGCCATTTAAAATTATCGTTAATTATGATTTATCTCATATGACTCTCAAGATTGTCCGTTGAGCTACAATCACAACATTTGTCTTTTAGTAAATATTAAGGCGAGAAATAAACTGGTTAACATTAAGACACGTGTCCGGTGTCAGTGTGTAGCAATCAAAGGGTTCTAAGGATATTTAGGAAATGCGGAGCCAATTAGCCCTGCTGTATTTTTCATTGTGTATGTCTGCAAACGCAGTGGATTGCTGCCAAGCTTAATCAAACAATCATTGCCAGGTTGCGTCATGAAGCAAAGTGTGTACAAGGCAATCTCCGTCCCTGGACTTGTTTTCGTGAAGAAGCTCTTCGTTTTCGAAGAGACGTTATGCCACTCAAACTGGACGCTAGCAACGATATTCTGAAATCCATGCATACAATCTGCTTTCCAGTTTCAAGATTAAACGATTGAGTCAACGAAATATCCACTACCTCTGCACTTACAGTAGGTGACGAAGAAAGTGTAGCAGTGCTTTCGATCCAATACGGTAGTAGTAGTAGTAGAAGTCGTAGTAGTAGTAGTCGTAGTAGTAGTAGTAGTAGTAGTAGTAGCAATAAAAATAGTGCTAGTAGTCGTAGACGGAGTAGTAGTAGTAGTAGTAGTAGTAATAGTAGTTGTTGTTGTAGTATCAGTAGTACTACAAGTAGAAGTAATAGTATTAGAAGTTGAGAAGCAGTGGTAATAATAATGGAATTAGTAGTAGTAGCAGAAGTAGTAGTAGTAGTAGAAGCAGCAGTGGCTATAGTAGTAGTAGTGGTGGTGGTAGTAGTAGTAGTAGTAATAGTAGTAGTAGTAGTAGTAGTAAATAATAATAATAATAATAATAATAATAATAATACACTATGAGGCAATAAAAACACACCACTTTGTATTTGTCTAAAACTTTGGCAAATGGGAACCGATTTTCAAAATGTTTTACTATTTGACTTAGAAATAAATGGGGGACAGTGTCATAAATATCATTTACAACGCCCTTAGCGTGTATTAAACCTACTTAGCAAAACTAAAGCAAGCTATATCTCAGGCAATATGAAAGCTAAAACGATTAGATATACACCATTCTCCTGCATATTTATTCCTCTTTCTAACCATTCGTTCAGAAATATATAGAATTTGGGAGGATGACCACTCTCTGGCCTAATGCAGACCCCTTTAAAAATCAATTACATAATTTTTTAAAGTTCTGCAGCTAAAATTTTGAGTGGCAACCTATCTTTTGTGAAAGGCAAAAATGTAGGGAAATATATTTGGAACAAAACAATTCCAAACTTTTGAAAATCAGGTCACATTTGACACAGATATAGCTTTTTAAATCCTCGTATACCCAGTGGCGTAGCGTGACTTTTGGGGGCCCGGGAGGCATCTTTGCCATGGGGGCCCCAGAGTTTCCAGCTGACGAGCAAAAAAACGTTATCGCCTCTTTCTTTTCAATCCTGACTAGAGAAAAAAACAAAAACAAAACAAAAAAAACGTTATCGCCTCTTTCTTTTACATCCTGACGAGCAAAAAAAAGTCGTCAGCACATCATTTCTAGATTTCTAGGGTTAGGGTTAGGCATAAGTTAGGGTTAACCCTAACCTAACCCTAGCTTAGACCCCTCTTCGCCCCCCTCCCCCGCTCGGGGCCCGGGGGCTGTCAACAAAGTGCCCCCGCCCCCACGTTACGCCACTGCTCGTACCCTTGGTCGGATAACGGTTGTAGCGACAAGTAGCAAACAGAGCCTGCATTCAATCCACCAGAACTGTGTCCCCCTAACAGTCTAGATATGAACCCCGTGGACTACAAAGTTTGGGATTAAGGAATGCAGCAGTGGGTCTACCAAACCAAAGTGTGCAGCGTCAGTGAACTGAAGGAGCGACTGATCGAACGAGTTGGGGCAAAGCGTCGTCAATGATGCTAATGATGAATAGCGTAAATGACTGCATGCATATGTTCGCGCAAGAGGAGGACACCTTGAGCGTTTGCTTTGCTTAAATTCAGAACATTTTGTGAACAATAATTAGGAACATTATAATGTGTTTATATGACAGTTTTCAAAATTTTCACATATTTCGGTTTTGCTAGGTAGGGTTGCTACACGTTAAGGGCGTTGTAAATAATATACATGAAATTGTCCCTCGTTCATTTCTGAGTCAAATAGTGAAAACATTTTGAAAATCGATTTACATTTGACAAAGCTATGGACAAATAAAAAGTTGTGTGTTTTTAATGCATCACAGTTTAGTAGTAGTAGTAGTAGTAGTAGTAGTAGTAGTAGTAGTAGTAGTAGTAGTAGTAGTAGTAGTAGTAGTAGTAGTAGTAGTAGTAGTAGTGTTGCGAACCGCTTTTCTTGCTAAACTACCAGGATGACTCGCGGCGGTTCTTAACAGGGGTCTATCTCTTCCTTTCTTTCTATTAAGGCGGGTGGGTGGTCGACTTAGCTTTTTGGCTAAGGTTTTACTCTCTCTCTACATGTATATGGCTGACTCCTTCTCTCTATTCTATTCTATCCCGGACAATTTATGCAGCACAGTAGCATGGCTAACAGTCAAAAACAAGAGCGCTTTACATCAACATGCCTACGATAAACTAAATAAGCGCGTCTTGAGGTTCTTAGAGAAAACTTCGTAGGAGGTGGCCTTGGTGACATATTCAGGGAGAGAGTTCCAGAGATGCGGGTTCCCTCGACTGATGGATCTTTCGCCTAGCTTTGCAGTCTTGAGCGGAGGAGGGACATACAACAGTAATCGAGTACTGGAGCGAAGTTGTCGGCGCTCATCCGTCATCTGCGGGGTCCGTAGTAGAGCGGAAATATATTCCGGACATGTGGGATCATGGAGAGCCCGGTAGGTCACGCAACATCGCTCTCTATCTCCAACTTTCTCTGTGTACCGTTCTTTCGTGTACCATGTACCCTTGCTTTGCCTGACAAGTGCTGCGCCAGTGATCCTTTTCCGACGCGCCTTCTTCGTGAATGTTCCGACATTCTGGCGCCGTTTATTACCGAGCTTATGAATCGTTCGCTACAACTGGGTGAGGTTCCGCAGTCGTTTAAGGCCGTTTTCGTAACACCGCGGATTAAGAAACCGGGTCTCGATGCCTCTGATGTTGGCTCTTACAGACCGATCTCCAATCTGTCTGTTTTGTCGAAGCTACTTGAGCGCTTCGTCTCTAGGCAGCTCATTGACCATCTTGCAGTTTCTGGTCTCCTTCCTGAGCTACAGTCTGCCTATCGTGCTTTCCATTCGACTGAAACGGCTGTTCTTAAAATCACTTCCGATATACTTCGCGAACTTGATCAGGGTAAGTTTGCCCTCCTCGTTCTTCTTGACCTTACGGCCGCATTTGATACTGTAGACCATTCCATCCTACTGCGTCGTCTTAACATCTCTTATGGCATTAATCACGTGGCACTCAGATGGTTTTCCTCTTATCTTGATCACCGCACGCAATTTGTCCGCTGTCCTCACTCTAGGACCCTTCCATCTCGGGTGACCTGTGGCGTTACGCAGGGCTCGGTCCTAGGTCCCATTTAATTTACCTTGTATGTGGCCGATCTTATACGTAGCATCCTCACACATGATCTTTATGGACATCTTTACGCGGATGACACTCAGATCTATGGTGGCTGTTGGCCGTCTGAAACGCATCTGCTTCTCGAGCGTCTCACCCGGTGCTTGGATGAGCTGCCAGTCTGGCTTAAGTCTAATAGGCTTCAGCTTAATGTCTCTAAGTCTGAGGTGCTCTGGTTCGCCACCGAGAGGCAACAACACCTGCTGCCGCGTGACTGTGTTAAGATCCACGACCTCGAGCTTCACCCGGCTGCCTCAATGCAGAACTTGGGTATTTACCTTGATGGTGCGGCGACCCTGAAGCTTCATGTATCCAAGACTGTCGCCAGCTGTTTCTCTTCACTTCGTTTAACTAGGAGTCTGCGTCGGTCTGTCTCTCAAGCTGTCCTTAAGACGTTGGTTGTCGCCCTGGTGCTGATTAGGTTGGACTATGGCAACGCTGTTCTTGCAGGGTCACCTGCCTATTCTTTCGACCGTTTGGAGTCAGTTTTGAATAGTGCCGCTCGTCTCATCTTTCGTTCTGCCCGATATGATCATGTCACCCCGCTTCTTATGGATCTTCATTGGCTGTCGGCGCCCGAGCGCATTACGTTCAAACTATCAACCCTTGTATATCGCTGCCTTCACGGGTTGGGTCCGAACTATCTTGCATCTGAGTTTCGCAGCGTTTCCGACCTCGCTGGCCGCAAGCGACTTAGATCGTCAACAACATCGTTGCTTATCGTTCCGAGAACGCGTCTTGTCACCGTCGGAGATGGTGCCTTCCCAGTGGCTGTTGCGCGTACTTGGAACTCGCTCCCTGCCGACATACGGGAGTCACCGTCGTGCGATATTTTCAGGAACCGACTGAAGTCTTGGCTTTTTAAGACTAGCTACTTAGTTAATTCTGTTTAAAGTGTTCGCGCAGTCTTTTTGACGAGTTACCACTCTAATCTTGACGTTCTCTTACTTACTTACATACTTACTTACTTACCCTAACTCTCCACGAGTACCGTTTCCCTCCTATGTCTCGTGTACCCGTGTACAACTTATCTTCTCGTACCACTCTATATCTCGTGTACCGTGTACTGTACCCGTATACCATTCCTAGTGTACCGTTACCGACAATGGCCCTTACCATCCGTCCACACGCTGCCCTCAGCTATCGGCCATGATCTATGTCGAAACACGGTATTTATAAGGTTTCGGACTAGCCTAAGGGGGTGTGCTAAACTCACTAGCCAATCACCGTCGCCCTTCCCTTATCATAAGGCTCCATGTATCTAACGCCTGTTGCCTAGCCTCCGTGCACTACTTGGCTAATTACTATCAACGCTTTATCATTATAGGTAAAAAGTAAAGTAAAGATTTCACCCGTAGGCTCAATGCCCGTAGGGTCCGGTGCTGATCCCCGTGTTTTGTGGCCAACAGCTCATAGGTGGCTAAGCCATACATCGGTGGACGATGGCCAGTCTTTTCCGCCGAACCTATGGTTACTTTCGCAAACCTAGCGCCTATTTTAGAAACTATCTTTTTATATGCTATTATTGGGTCTTAGGCTTAGCTATTATCAATTTCGCTACAGTAGCAGCAGTAATAGTAGTATTACTAAACTACTACTACTACTACTACTACTACTACTACTACTACTACTACTACTACTACTACTACTACTACTACTACTACTACTATTACTACTACTACTAGTAGTAGTAGTAGTTGTTGTTGTTTTTGTTGTTGTTGTAGTCATTGTTGTAGTCTGCTTTGATATTACGGCTGTAGCATCAGTACCAGTTGATTTTGAGATGAAAATGTTCGTGGTAATTTTTACCTATGGTTATTTTACGTTAACCTTCCTACCCATAGAGCTCCGTTGTTTGAGTTTGGAACCAAATGAAAATTGCCGTTGTTTTCCTCTGCCCACATCCGCATCCAGTTATGAAGTCCCGAGACGCAGCGAACTTTACGATTTCGAGTCGGCATCTGTATCTCTCCCATGAAGACATGTTCAAAGCCGCTGCTGTCAAGTATAGACCCCGATCGACTGTAGGGAGTGAACCATATTCTTTTCAGTTCGGCCGTAAATGCCATGTACTTTCCGCGAAAAAATCCTAAAATCATTATATAGACATATGTATACAGTGTGCAGAGGTAAAAAGTGGACCGATGTTTGACGTTTAATATCTCGGCCGTGTGTGTAGTGATTTGCACTGATTTCAATACAATTTATAAACCATGTACCTGGGAACGCGTCTGATGTAATTGCCGAAGTTCATGTTGATATCTTTAGTTTTTGCTGAAATATGGCCAAAAAAGAGACACAAGTTATAAAATTGACAACGTGTGCCATCATGGCAAGGGTCGCTTGCACTTCGTACGAGACAAATCCAAAGTGAACGCCGAATGCTACGTAACTCAGCTGCTACCAGATCTCCTGCAGGACTGTCATGGTTTGCTAGGAGAAGATTTTATATTCCAGCAAGACCTGCCCAATCTAATCTCAGGACCCAGGATTTTCAGGAGCAAAATTGTCCAGATTTGGGGTCGTCCATAAATTACGTAACGCGGTTAGGGGGAGGGGTTCCGGCCATTTGTTACGAAGTGTGACGACCGGGGGAGGTTCCGGAAATGCGACGTAACGCAAAAAATTTAAGTGACCTTTTTGGGCTTGTCAGTGATTTTTGAAAGAAAAAAACAAAGATGACCTCTTTGTTTGCTTGTCAGGGTTTAACGAGAGGAAAAAATACAAGGATATGACCTTTTTTTGCTTGTCAAGACTTTTTGGAGGACGAAAATGGGGGGGGGGTCGGCGCGTTGCTACGTAATATTTTAGGGGTCTGACGTTTTGTTACGTCGCGTTACGTAGGGGAGGGGGTCAAAAAGTGCCAAAATAGCGTTACGTAATTTATGGACGACCCCTTTCATCAAGAAAGATGATTGGCCACCCAACTCTCCATATATCAATCCACCTGACTTCCACGTCTGGGGAATCATGCTCGACAGATATCAAAGGTATCAGACAAAGCCGCAGAATATCATGGAGTTGAAGACTGTGCTGAAGAATATCTGGGAGAGTTAGCCTGAGAACCAGATCAAGAAGTCTGTACTGTCAGTGAAGAAGCAATTGCCGGCATGTGTGAAGGCTAATGGTGGGCATTTTGAGCACCTGCTCCCGCAGCAAATCATCTTTTAAAAACCCTTTAAAACGGCCCTTTTCAGGGCCAACAAATAAAAAAATAATTTTTATCATTTGATAATGCCGTTATATTAGGTTGTCAATTTTAAAATTTGTGTTTCTTTGGTTTTCTGGAACTATTTCAACAAACATTAAAGATAATAGCATGAAATTTGGCAATTACATCAAAAACATTCCCAGGTATATGGTCTATAAATTCAATTGAAATCACTATACACGCGGCCGAGGTATTAAATGTTAAACATCGGTCCACTTTCTACTGCTACACACTGTATATAACTTCCAAAGACATAAGCAGTTTAAGCGGATGTTTTGTCTGAATTCCTGTAGGCTACATGCACGGTATTTCGTCAAATTGTGACCGCTTAGTCTTTCGCCATAATTTTTCTAGATGCAGGCTAATTTTAATTAAACTTATATTATTGTGTTCGCTAGAAAATTTGCTTTTACGGACGCATTGTGGACCGATGTTTAACATTTAATACCTCGGCCGCGTGTATAGTGATTTCAATTGAATTTATAGACCATATACCTGGGAATGTTTTTGATGTAATTGCCAAATTTCATGCTATTATCTTTAATGTTTGTTTGTTTAATGCATCACTCGGATACAGCGCTGGGCCACGGCTAACCGGCTCGCCCTAAACCCGAGCAAGACGGAGCTCATCTGGTTTAGCACTCCAAGGAGGAAGCATCTGATCGATCGTTCGGAGCTTTCTCTGGACGAGGCTAACATCCAGCCATCGACAGAGGTGCGCTTGCTCGGAGTCCTCCTCGACGAAACGCTGACGTTTGCTGGTCAAGTTGCCAATGTGACCCGTTCGTGCTTCCGACAACTTCGAATGATCAGAGAGGTTCGTCGGTACATATCAACGGCAGCCGCGATACAACTGGTTCGAGCCCTCGTCCTTTCACGCGTTGACTATTGTAACGGGATCCTGTTCGGTCTTCCCGATCGTCAGCTCGCTCTCCTGCAGTCGATCATCAACGCCTCAGCCCGGCTGATATTTCGGGTCCGGTGGCATGACCACGTGACCTCGCTACTCAAGGACAAGCTACACTGGTTACGCATCCCGGAGCGCATTGCATTCAAGCGCTGCTGGCTGACGTTCCGGGCACTAAACGATCACTCTTGTCCAGAATACTTAGCGACCTTGATTCGGAGGACGACTACGAACGACCGACGGCTCCATCTGCGCTCCAGCATCCGGGTTCACCTGTACGTTCCACCTCCGTCGAAGACGCTCAATTTCGGCGAACGTTCTTTTTCCCGAGGAAACCCTCTCCTCTGGAATTCGTTACCGGCTTCAGTGTCGGCGGCCACTTCATTAGAGTACTTTGCGACCAAATTAAAAACTCACCTATTTAACATCTCGTTCCAATGTTTTTTGTAAAGCGCCTTTGACTTTGGCCCTCGCTATGCTACGGCGCTATATAAATTGTCATGAACAATAACAATAACAATATAATAGCATTCTCATTTGCACATTTTATATTCTGGTATAATACAATATTATTTCAGGTACAAATGTTACATAAACCACGAATTTTACAATTTTTTGATCCCGCGTCTACAAGAGAAATGGCAAAGACTTCGGCGAGCTCATCGTTGATGAATTGGATAGGCTGGACTTGCGCGTAATTGAACTGATAAAGCATTTGGACAGTGGCGAAAGAGACTTTGAGCGTGTGCGGCTGACAGCTTGAACATAAAATGTAAACACTCGCCTCTTTTAAATAGAGCTAATAACTGGTTGCTGGTTATTACTGGTAATAACCAGAATACTGGTCAATACCCTAATAACTGGTTGTTTTATTGAGTAAAATACGCTATAGCGTGTCAATGTAAAAAATCAATCGTATGGCACATCTATATTTTCCAGTCATTATTTTGTACGTTTCTATCAAATCTCTCTTCTCTTTTCTAAAGTTGTCAGTACACAATATTGAAGTTTTTTTTCGTTGCTTAATTTATGACATCCATTGACCATCTTTGTTGCTCGTCTTTGCACTTTTTCTAAGAGCTCTATATCTTTTTTCAAAGAATGGATTCCATCCCTGAACACAGTATTCTAGATGAGGCCTAACTAATGACTTTTATAGTTTTACAATTATCTCTTTATCTCGACTCACTATTGTCTTTTTCATCATTCGCAACATTTAGTTTCCTTTTTTCGCTGCTTATATCCATTGCTGAGTTGGATTCATACTTCTCTGGATGATTATCCCAAGTCTCTTTCTTTTCTTTTGTGGTTAAAATTTCCCCCTAAAGTATATTCATTACATAGACATTCACGCAGTGCATTTCAAAAATCTTCTAAATAATTTTGAGCTTAAGCAGCATGTCACTGGCCCAACTCACCATCTTGGTCATACACTTGATCTTCTTATCACAAGAACTGATAGCACAGTTGCTTCGTTTGTCTCAAATAATGATTTCTATCTCTCTGATCATCTTACTGTATCATGGTCTGTGAACTTTCAATTTAAGGCTCCCTCCTCTGGAAAGTCGATCAAATTTAGACCCTGGAGGTTGCTAGACATCGAGCAGTTTCAGTTGAAAATTCTTTCCTCGCCATTATTTACTTCCACAACAGAATCTGTAATAGAATATGCAAATCTTTTTCAAAATATTTATTTAGCATTTTGGATGATCTTATCCCCGAGAAAACCAATTTTGTTACTGAAAGGTTTTCACAACCCTGGTTCAACAAAGATATATCTGATGCACGTCAGCGTAGGAGTAGATTGGAACGAGCTTGGCGTCATTCTAAACTGCCATCAGACCTTAAACGGTTTAAGAAGCATGGTTGCTATGTTCGTAAGCTAGTCAATAATGCCAAAGCCCAGTTTCTTTCCAATCTTATAAATGATAATCTAAATTCACCAAAAAATTATGGAATTCCTGAAAATTATTAAACTTTTGCATCGAGACAGAAAAAGTACACTACCCCAGTCAAATTCACCTCGACAGCTAGTAGACAAATTTTTACAATTTTTCTCAGATAAAAATAATATCTAGCACCAGGCTCAAATTTCCATCATACCCCACAGAAGACAACTGCTCACTGCCAAAAACCCCTCCCCCAATATTCACAGCATTCCGCCCCACCAATCTGTCTGAAATACGCCAAATTATTTTCTCATTGCCGAATAAACAGTGTTTACTGGACGTTATTCTAACCCATATCCTTAAGCAGTGTTTTGATGTGCTTGGGCCAGTAATTACCCGTTTGGTTAACCTATCTCTGTTTTCAGGTACCTTTCCATCAACCTATGCTAGCGCTCTCGTCCACCCATCACTGGAAAAAACAACACTCGACCCAAATGATTTTTCTAGCTATAGGCCTATCTCAAATTTAAATTTTATATCTAAACTTGTTGAGCTCAATGTGCTTACTCGAATAAATGTACATCTTTCATGGCATAATCTTTTATTGCCTAAGGCTCTAAGCAATCTGCATATCGAAAATTGCATTCAACTGAAACTGCTCTTTTGGCTGTTCATGATTATATTTTGTCTGCTATGGATAACGGCAAGGTAACTGCACTTATTTTACTAGACTTGTCTGCACCATTTTGCACCATAGATCATGCAATCCTTCCCCATAGACTTGAACATTGGTTTGGCATATAAGGTACTGCATTATGGTTCACATCCTACCTTCAACATCGCAGTCAATCTGTTTATTGTAACGGTGCTCAGTCAAACTCAGTTAAATTAGATTTTGGTGTTCCCAGGGATCTGTTTTAGGCCCTCTCCTTTTCACTTTAGAGGTCGTCCATAAATTACGTAACGCGGTTAGGGGAGTCCGGCCATTTGTTACGAAGTGTGACGACGGGGGATCCGTAAATGTGACGTAACGCAAAAAAAGATTTAAGTGATGACCTTTGACCTTTTTTGCTTGTCAGGCGACCTTTTTTCCTTGTCAGGGATTTTGGAGAGGAAAAAATACAAGGATGACTTTTGGCTTGTCAGAGTTTTTCGAGAGGAAAAAATACAAGGATGGCCTTTTGCTTGTCAAGACTTTTCGGAAGACGAAAGGGGGGTCGGCCCGTTTTTACGTCATATTTTAGGTGTCTGAACTTTTGTTACGTCGCGTTACGTAGAGGAGGGGTAAAAAAGTGCCAAATCGCGTTACGTAATTTATGGACGACCCCTTATATATAATGCCTCTTGGATCGTTTCTTTCACAGTTCTCTGTTGACTATCATTTCTACGCTTACGATACACAGTTATTAATTGCCTTTGATGATAAGACCTCTTTTGGGTCACTAGAAAATTTATCCATTTGCTTAAAAAATGTTCAGTCTTCGATGTTTAGTAATAAGCTTGTTGAAACCTTTCAAAAACTGAGTCTTTACTTCTTGGTACGTATTTTAATTTAAGTAAATTTGAAGACATATATTCTTTTAAATTTTTAAATTTGACAACATTTCAGTTAATCAAAGTCAGTCTGGCCTCAACCTAGGTGTAATATTTACAAAAACCTGTCTTTTAATGATCACATCCATAAGGTCAGCAGAGCTGCTCATTTGCAAATCAGAGACATTCGGCGAATTCGTGATCTTGTGCCGAAATCTGCTCTGATTCCTCTTGCCTATGCCCTTGTCAGCAGCAGGATTGATTATTGCAATTCCCTTTACAATGGTATGGCCAAATCTAATATACAAAAACTTCAAAAGATTCAGAATTCTGTGGCCCAGACCATTACAAAAACTCATAAACATGATCACATTAAACCTGTCCTTCAAAAGTTACACTGGCTGCCGGTAGAACAGAGAATTGTATTTAAGATTGGTGTCCTTGTTTTTAATATACTGCAGTATGGCCAACCTCAATATTTAAAATCTATGTTAAACCACCCGAAACATTATCATTCAACAAGATTTGCTGATTCATTGTTAAATGTACCTAGAACAAACAATAAAATTGGTAAGAGAGCTTGTCCTATTTCTGGGCCAAAAATCTGGAACTCTCTCCCTCTGGCTGTCAGATCTTCCAATTCATTGAGTATTTTCAGATCTAGACTTAAAACACATCTCTTCCAATTAGCTTTTCCTCCAAAGTCTGTCTTGCTATTTCCCCTTGACTGAACTCTGGAATGACCTGGTCTTTTGCGGATGGATTTGAAGTGTCATCGATTGAAACTTTTGGGTATTAGAAATGATGCTATAGAAGTGCATAATAATAATAATAATAATAATAATAATAATAATAATAATAATAATAATATATGTCAGCGTTGTCCAACCGTCATGCTATTGCGGGCCGCACAAAAAATGTGAAATGTGCAAAAAATCGCCAAAAGTTGTTAATTTGACAAAAATTGTCTTCCCCCTAAGAAAAGTGTGAAATGACGCTATTGAAAATAAGATTATACACGACTCGTGTAAGACTAGGCCTAAGTGTTAATCAAGAGAAAAAACACTTCGGTGGTAACTGCTATAAACAGCTATATTGCTACAATATTATCATTTTAACATAGTATTCCAGTTAAAATTAAGTAGCAAGTAAGTAAGTATTCTACCGGCTTACTGTCTTAGATTTAGTAAGACTAGTGACAGTCACTCGATTGGTTCAATCTAATGATCCATTCTATTCTATTGAATGAAGACTTTCTAATCTAATGGGAGCACTGCGGAAAAGGGTTTTCTCTAACAACACCAGAAATGTCAATATCAATACTTGTGGCGCCAAGTCGTATACAAGAAACGAGTGTTTTTACATTAGCAAACTGCTGAAAACGGCGTCAAATTTTAACAGAGCGAGAACGAGACTTGCAGCGAGATGACAACTGTAAGTAAGTTAGTAATAAGTAGCAAATAAGTAAGTTTAATAACCGCCGTCACCTGTGGTGTAGATAAGTAAGCAATTTAGTAACCTCCTAGTCCAAGTATAGTCCTATAAATTAACGGTAATAACCGGTGTTATACTATAGCTATAATTACTATAGCAATAACTACTATAATTAGCAATATATTACTATGCAATTACTATTGCAATAACTATAGCTATAATTACTATAGCAAAAATTGTAATTTTTCCAAACTCGGTGGCGGGCCGGATGAAACTGGCGCGCGGGCCGGATCCGGTCCGCGGGCCGCCAGTTGGACAACCCTGATATATGTATTATTATTATTATTATTATTATTATTATTATTATTATTATTATTATTATTATTCCTATTAGATTTCAGACAGTGCTGATGGTAAAAATCAGAGCACAACCGTTCGACATAAATGTGATTCAGGTATATGCTCCAACTACAGATCATTCAGAAGAAGACATAGATAAATTCTACGACGACTTGGATAAGGCGAAAAGTAACTGTAAATCACAGGAAATAACAATTGTGATGGGGGACCTGAACGCAAAAGTAGGCAAGGGAAAACAGGAATGTCAGTGGGACCTGGAGGTTCGGGAGAGAGGAATGAAAGAGGGGACAGATGGGTGGAATGGTGCGAGGAGCAGAGAATGATAATTACAAATACGTGGTTCAAAAACCACCCTAGAAGACTTTGGACATGGAAGAGTCCAGAAGATAAAATCAGAAATCAGATCGACTATATCGCAATCGACGGCAGATTTCGGAACTCAATAATGCAGTCAAAAGCTTACCCGGGCGCGGACTGCAACAGCGACCATGCCCCGGTAATAGAAGATGTGAAAATAAAACTGAGAAGGCTAAGGAGAAAAAAGAAACAATAGAAAGATACGACTGGAAAGAAATGGAAAAGAGCTATGAATTAAAACAAGAATATGAATTGAGATTAAAAAATAAATAGTTTTTTAGAATCTGTGCAGTTTTTACATCGTCTGTTATTGCACATCCTGCGCTGTCCAAGAGGGGACCGACTGTGTCCCTTCAACTCAACTTTCTATTACAATATTTGTAGAAACTTTTACTGTTCTGTTATATATTTTTTGCCAACCTGCCTTCAAAATTTGCAATAGCTATCTTTTTAGTAACTGCTGATGCTTTTCTTTTCGGAGCAAACTGTTCCTCCAAAATCTTGAGTCTGTGCTGATTCTGCTCATTTCCTTTACTTGCCAATCTGAGTCTACTTAGTTTCCTCCACGCTTTGTTTTTCGCCCTTCTTTTCCATTGCACTTCTTTTGTTATCCAAGGAAGTTTTTAAAATTAATTTTATTCTGTTTGGGTGTGGTAAATTCTATGACTTTAGAAATACATTTGGTAAATATGCTTCAGCCTTCCTCTTCGTCTTTTCATGTTATCTCCTCCAATTCCAGTTCTGTAATCATATTCCTTCCCAGGTCATATTCTCCCTTTAACAAGTTACGTCTTTCTAGATTCTAGAAACTGCTTTTGTTGACCTATCCCGAAGTTAATACTAAAACTGACCATTTGGTGATCACTTGTTGCAAAATTCTGCCCAACCTCCACGTTTGAAACTATTATTATTATCATGACGATTTATATAGCGCTGTACCATAGTTAAAACCAAAATCAAAAGCGCTTTGACAACGCTGACATGTCAATGAAGGTCAGAAGGTGGCGATGTTAAAAATCCACTCGGATGATAGAAAGATCTCGCTGCCGTAAAAATTCCGGTGTGGAATCCTATAGAAGGGTCCTTCGCGAGAAAACTGCAGCCACATTGACACGTCAACGAAGAACGGAAGATGATGTTAAGAGGCCGCGAGTTGGTAATAGGAGTTCTCCGCCCAGTAAAATCGGCGGCGAATTCCGAAGAAGCGGTCTTCCGAAAGAGATTTCGTCACCGAAATCGGCAAATCCGACGAAGATAGACGTTCTACTCGATCCAAAAGTTCTAGTCGATCACATTCGCGTTGCCACGCAGCCACCATCTTAATGGCGGACTTTGGCGTAATTACTCAACAGCAGCGGCGACCAACTTCAGCCCTCCAGTACGACGTAGAAAAGTGGAGGACGGCAAGAATCTCTACGAAGAACCGATGAGTAGGACGCAGTCCTCGCGCTTGGTACAAAATCCGAGCGCCGAACGTCGATAAATGCCGAGAACGGCGACAATCCGTGGCATGTACAAGCACGTGCTGGCCGCCATGACGGCGCCAAAACCGGAAATGTTGTAGTTGCATTTAATGTGACAATTATGTCATACTCATTTTAAGAAAGTTTGCGATTTATTTTGATTTTTTCCATTCTTTTTCACGTTATTAAATAAATAAATGTATCTATTATAATTATGTATTTTTCTGTTATTACGCCTGGAGTGACTTTTAGCCAATGCATATATATGTGAGTGGCTTTGTAAAGTTTGTATATTTATCTACACGTAGGCCTACTGTATATGGTAACATGTGCTTAGGACGTTTACTGTCAATCGATCTCTTGTCACTCGAGCTGTTGCATTGAGATTTTCTTCATCATCATCATGTGTCATCTTCAATCTGAAGGTTGACGGTCATGCGTTGTCTCCATTTCGTTCTGTCCTCAGCAATCCTTTTTAGTCTTCCGTAGTTCTTTTCTTGTATGTCTATTAATTTCCATACCGTATTCTTTGCTTTTGTCGTTTAGCTTGTTAATTATGAGTTGTAGATCTTCCTCTTTTTCTGCAAAGATTACCGTATCATCTGCATATCTAAGTATGCTATAGATTATTCCATTGATTTTCGTTCCAGGGGTTTGTTCTAATGCTTCCTTTATTAATAGTTCTGTGTATAGGTTAAATAGTAAAGGGGATAATATGCATCCTTGTCTGACTCCTTTTTTATTTGTATTTTCTCGGATTCCTCTTCTTTTAATCTTGTGGTGGCGTATTCATTCCAGTATAAGGTACAGATTAAAGTTTGCTCCAGTTTTGGTATTCCTGTCCACTCTATGGTCTCCAATAGCTTTTGATGATTTGTTCTGTCAAATGCTTTTTTATAATTGATGAAGCGTATATGTAATTTCTTTCCCATTTTTCAATAGCTATAAATAACACTATGTAACACAATTTTTGTTCCTGGCTTCTAAGTGTTATATTTCAGTTGCCTATGTATAAAGGATCTGCAATCATGGCTATATTCATCATTATATTTGCTTTCATGAGCACAGCTTACAAAATTTGTTTATTTATACAATGGAAAAAGGTGCAATTTTCTTCTCGAGAAGGAACATTATGTACTTATTGCAAATAAGCAACAACAGTAAAAATTACTTGAAAACATTCAGAAATGAGTTGCTTTTCGAGATTTGTGTCTGTACTGTCAATGGCTTTTTCAATTACGACTTCAAACATAGTCCCCATCACGTGTTTGTTATACCGTCCCTGGTAACGACACTCAAAGTCCAGCATATCCTGATGAAAGCGTTCATCTTGCTTCTCTGGGTAGGCTCCCAAGTTTTCCTTGAATTTGTCAAGGTGGGCATGAAGAATATGTACTTTCAGGGACATTTTGCATCTAATTTTGGCATGGTTCTTTATGAGAGACTGGTTCAGTCTCTCATAGTTTTCAGCCTTGTGGTTGCCAAGAAAGCCATACAGTACTGCAACGAAACTGTTTCAAGACCCTTTCTCCGTGCTATTCGGTCTACATTAGTATGCGCACCAGTAGTTTGCGCACCTGGGAGTTTGCGCACTAGGAATTTGCGCACCGGGGCGTACCAGGTTAGGATTAGAGTTAGGGTTAAAGTTAACCTCAACCTAACTCTAACCTCACCCTAACCCTAAACCTAACCCTAAACCTAACCCTAACCCTTACCTAACCCTGGTGCGCAAATTCCTAGTGCGCAAACTCCCAGGTGCGCAAACTACTGGTGCGCATACTATGCTACACCTGCTATTCAGCTTCTTGGCGAATAAGTCACACTGTGTGATCTTCTTTATCTGTGGTCCGACGAAGATGCCAGCTTCGACTTTTGCCTCCGAAAGCTGTGAACAAAGATTTACGAGGTATTTGAAAACTGTGGATTGCTTGTCTTGACAAATTACTTAATGAGACCTAACTTGATGTTTGAGCATCATTCGACAGTCTATCAGCAGCTCCCACTTGATGCTGTTCTTACCTGTGGTGAACTCGGTCAGCTGTGGCCAATCCCTTCTACAATAGTGGTCCTCAGACCTCGGTGTCTCGGTTGTTATAGAGGCAAGAAAAACCAAGGAAATTTTGTGAAACCGCCTTGCAGGCCCCTCAGGAATGTTACCATTTTGACCATATTGAAGTCTCCAATGACTTAACAGTCATAGTTGTCATACGTCAAGGCACTCAGCAACATCTTGACACTGGTGTAGTCCTCTCTGAGGTGTAGGTGCACAAAGTGAGCCATGGGGAGAGACAAGTACTTGTTACCACTATGAAGTAGCATGGCTTTGAGGTTCTTGGATGAAATCTCTATGAATTGGCACCATCACTCAGGTTAAAGGTGGTTGCTATGGCCTCGAAGAGACCAGTGACATTGCTGCAGAAGCACAGCCCATCTAGCTGACTGAAGAATTTGGAAAAACGTTCGTGACGCTTTCTATGTTCTGTCACCTGTACGCTTTCATCCAACAAGTTCCACTCCTTGAGTCTAGATGTCAGAAGCTCAGTATTGCACTTGGTGAGACCAAGGTCTCTGATCAGGTCGTTAAGATCTTTCTGATTGGGAAAGTACGGCTTTCTCATCAAAGCTGCATCTGTGCAATGGTATTCTGGATCTGCAATATCTTCCTCTCTTTCTGCCTTGACGCGCTCCCCTGAAGACAGTTGATCCCTCCCTGTAGGGATGGGAATGAGGAGCTCAGAGCCATAGGGTACCGGTGTGATGCAAACGTAGCAGAATGCACTTGCTGGCTGCAAGCAACCTCTTGATGGCCCCAAAAGCAAATTCAGTTTGGAACAACAACTGTTTTCTAGTTAGTTTAGGCATAAGGGACTAGGAAAACAAGCTATGAACCCAGGAACAAACAAAAATATTTTTTTTGTTACGTAGTGTAATTATAATTTTAGAATCTAATTTCTTGCTTTGATGTTCAGAGCGTTGGATGCAGGATTTGTCGTTTGGTGGGAAAGTCTTCGGACGTCTACCCCCCTCAGCTGCCCATTCGACCGCGCCCATCGGCTGCGACTCTGCTTCCAGGATCATGGATCAGCCTCAGGTGCGAGACTCGTAGCTACGGAGTATTTCTCACGCGCAGCGTTCGATTCCATGACGACGGGTTGCTATGGTAACCGCGCGAGCTTCATTTTGCCGACGCGTTGTGCCAGAAGCCTCGATTCGAATTGACTCCGCGGTACTTACCAGTTGAGCGAAAAGGAGTCTCGGGTACTTGAAGATGCGTCAGAGGTCGACATCCAAGTGCAGTAATAGTCTCTCACCTGCGTCATTAGTGTTTTGTAGCACATCTGCTTGTCAACAGCAATGTCTAATGTTATCAGGGCTTCATTCTACAGCAGTGTATAGAGAGGAGAGAAGAGAAGAGAAGAGGAGAGGAGAGGAGGAGGAGAGGAGAGGAGAGGAGAGGAGAGGAGAGGAGAGGGAGAGGAGAGGAGAGGAGAGGAGAGGAGGAGGAGGAGGAGAGGGAGAGAGGAGGAGAGGAGAGGAGAGGAGAGGAGAGGAGGAGGAGAGGAGAGGAGAGGAGAGGAGAGGAGAGAGGAGAGGAGAGGAGAGGAGAGGAGAGGAGGAGAGGAGAGGAGAGGAGAGAGGAGAGGAGAGGAGAGGAGAGGAGAGGAGGAGAGGGAGAGGAGAGGAGAGGAGAGGAGAGGAGAGGAGAGGGAGAGGAGGAGGAGAGGAGAGGGAGAGGAGAGGAGGAGGAGAGGAGAGGAGAGGAGAGGAGAGGAGAGGAGAGGAGAGGAGAGGAGGGAGAGGAGAGGAGAGGAGAGGAGGAGAGGAGAGGGAGGAGGAGAGGAGAGAGAGAGGAGAGGAGAGGAGGAGAGGAGAGGAGGAGAGGAGAGGAGAGGAGAGGAGAGAGGAGGAGAGGAGGAGGAGAGGAGAGGAGAGGAGAGGAGAGAGGAGAGGAGAGGAGAGGAGAGGAGAGGAGAGGAGAGGAGAGGAGAGGAGAGGAGAGGGAGGAGAGGAGAGGAGAGAGGAGAGGAGAGGAGAGGAGAGGAGAGAGAGGAGAGAGGAGAGGAGAGGAGAGGGAGAGGAGAGGAGAGGAGAGGAGAGAGAGGAGAGGAGAGAGAGAGGAGTGGCTATGGGCAGGAGCTTCGCTCCTAATCTGGCCAATAAAACCGCTTTTATTCTTTAGATTCCTAGACGACGTCTTTTTCATCTGGCCCGGTAGCGTAGAGGAATTAAAAGATTTTGAAACATATCTTAACGGACTCATTCCAGACATTAATATTACGCTAAATCACATCGAACACGAAGTGAACTTTCTGGACACGACAATCTTTAAACACACCACCAATGATGACATCACCACGTTAAAAAATAAGGTATATTTGAAAGAGACAGACACACACGAACTATTACATGCAAAATCTTTTCATCCACGACACAAAATTCCAGGATTCTTAAAATCGCTTCAAACGACTATCTTCTTTTAAATCGGACTTTGACTCGGCATGTAAAATCTTATTCCACGTCTTAAAACAGAAGGGCTACAACAGACGCTTATTGCGCAAAATGAAGTACGACATTTGGCATGATTGCCATCAAAACATAAACAACGACACAGGACAACAACAACATGACCAACAACGACAACAACAAGAACAACAACAACAACTGCTGCCGATCGTAATCAGAGGGGCTACAACAGACACTATCAACACACCTGAACAGAGAATGGAAAAGCGCTATTAGCACACATAGCCGCATACACCAGACATAAGAACCTAGGCCAATTATTAACTGCCTCTGCAAATAACAGACCCCCTCATAATACTAATACAGAAACACTGGGATCCAAAAAATGCCAATCAAAAGATTGTAAAACCTGTCCGTATCTTAAACCTTCTACAACATTTTGCAGCTCATACACGCGCCGTTCGTACAGTTCAATTAATGACTACAGACGCCGTTGAAAAAAGACAAGATGGAAGATTGTGCCCGTGCACACGTTCTCATGACTTTTTCATTAGCTCATTCATGCATTCACTCGCTCATTCATTCATTCATTCATTCACTCATTCATTCATAAACATCCATTCATCCATCCATTCATCGATGCGTCCGTCGGTCCATCCATCCACCCATCCATCCACCCATCCATGCATCCACCCATCCGTACCACCTATCCATCTATCCATCCACCCACCCATCCATGCATCCATCCATCCATCTGCCTCGTGCTGTCCTCTACCTCTCCACGTCATCCTGGAAGTTCAAATCAGTCGCCGTCCGTCGGATATGCGCCAAAGTCAGCCGCATTGGCTGCTGCGTGAAAATTCGGCGGATTTGCGGTTGGCTGTCGTTTCTGGACTTCGCTGAATTTTCCATCTTCGTCGGATTTGCCGATATTGACGACGGAACTATCTCTTGCGGAAGACCGCTTCTTCAGGAACTTCTCCGGTGGTTATATCCGCACGGAGAAACTCCTACTACCAACTCGCGGACTTTCAACATCATCTTCCGCTCCTCGTTGGCATGTCAATGGGGCTGCAGTTTTCCTTGAAGGACCGCTTCTAGAGGACTTTGGACCGGACTTCTTCACGGCAGCAAAGTTCTTTCCATCATCACAGTGGATGTTAACATCGCCACCTTCTGACCATCATTGACATGTCAGCGGTGTCAAAGCGCTTTTGATTTTGGATTTTAAAGCATGCATACAGCGCTATATAAATTGTCCTGGATATTATTATTATTATCCGTACATACATACATACATACATCTACTCAACAGCGGCGGCGACCAACTTCAACCTTCCAGAACGACGTAGAAAGTGGAGGACGGCAAGAATCTCTACGAAGAACCGATGAGTAGGACGCAGTCCTCGCGCTTGGTACAAAATCCGAGCGCCGAACGTCGGTAAATGCCAAGAACGGCGGCGAATCCGTGGCACGTACAAACAAGTGCTGGCCGCATGACGGCGCCAAAACCGGAAACTATATCCTCCTCTGTTGTTAGAACCAGGCCTAATGTTCTTAACTGAAAGGCTTATCATGAATCTTCGATCTAATCTCTGTAGGGCCATTGATCGGCCAGAAGCCAATCTTCTTGCCCTATTTCATGTCAGTGCTGCTTTTGACATTGTTAGTCATGATATTTTTAATAGAGCGCCTCATCGTTTCATTTGGTCCCTCTTGTGTTCATTTGGTCCGGTTGAAATCGTATCTCTCTGAACACGATATGATTGTATCGCTTGGTTCAGCCTGCTCTCGTGAAGTGCCAGTTACCAATGTTCCCTGCAAGTTGGGCGCGTTCCTGGAAATTGTTTATTGTCCAAACATTTTACAGGAGAGATCTTTATTTCATATTTTCTGTCAAAACTGCTTATTTTGCTGATAACTGGATATACAGAATACGTACAGTATATGTTCAATTGCTAGAATATCTTGAATCTTGATGCTTGAATCCTTTAAGAAAACTATGCCAGTCTTTGAAGCTAGGCCTATGCTTACCACAATTATTGGCCAATACACTTTCGTGCGTCTTGCCTTTTTGTTTGTTTGCAAAACTGCCCAAAATTTAGTCAACAAGGTTGCTGCCCCAAAGAAATTGTATGCTCACACCGACCATCAAGAGTTAGAGGCAACATTGCCAGTCACATGTGGAGTCCCTCAGAATTAGGTCCTTGGGTCTCTTCTGTATATTCTAGATACTGCTGATGTTGAACACCTGTTTGCTCCTTATAATTTTATAATGCATATGTATGGTGATGATATTCAGGCCTAATCACCTTCTTTCTTCTTTCTTTCCTTCCGTCGTTTCCTATTGGGTTGGACGATGGGTCTGAATGAATTGCTTCCACTTCTGTCTGTCTCTTGCTGCCCTGGTCATTGGATGAAGTTAATTTGCATTTCTTCTGCATCCTCTTTTAAGTTTTCAATCCATGTTTTTCTTGGTCTTCCATTACTCTTTTTCCCTTCAACATAGTTGTATTGTGCTTTCTTTGGTATTCTTCCATCTTGCATTCTTTCAACATGACCAAACCATTTCAGTGTTCGTTTCTGTACTGATTCAAGTATCGTTTCTGTTTGCCCTGTCTTTTCTCTGATCATTTTGCTTCTTATTCTTTGTCTTCTGCTGACTCCCGTTATTCCTCTTAACCAGTTCATTTCTGCAGTCATTAATCTTCTTTCGTCTTTCTTCTTTATGGTCCAACATTCTGATCCATATAATAGTATTGGTTTGATCAGTGTATTATATAGCTTTAGTTTTGTTTTCAGTGATATTTGTTCGTCTTTCCATATATTCTGAAGCTTTCCAAATGCTGCACATGTTAGTCCAATTCTCCTTATTATGTCTTCCTCGCTTAGTGCATTTTCTGTCAGCACTGATCCTAGGTATATGAATTTTGGTACTTGTTCTATTATTTCCTTCATTAGTTTCAGGTTAACTTTTCCCTTCTTGTTACCCATGACCATTGCTTTAGTTTTCAGTGTGACAGCCCCATAAATCTTTTCTACTCCTGTCTTTGTTCTGCTGCTCTTATTGCTTGAGCCAGATTTAGATTTAAGTCTTGGCAGTCGTTCTCTATGATGTCCAGTCATCTTTTCCGTGGTCAGCCTCTTTCTCTGTGTCCCAGTATTCTGCCATGTAGGCACACATATGGCAATCTTTGTTGTTCCATCCGACAGATGTGTCCGAAGAATCGCAGCCGTTTCGTCTGGATTTTATCTACGATATCTTCTTTAATTCATTTACATGATAAAAATTTCGAGCTACCCGAACATTAGTGTGTTGGGGTTCTCTAATCTACATTGCTGCTTAGTTTTATCAAGATTGGTCAAAATTGGACAAAGTTATAGCCAAATAAAAGGGCTTGGAATTTATTGGACCACAACGTATATTTTATGATAAATTAATCAAAGATTGAATTAATCGCAAAGATTTTGCCTATAATCATATGGAATATTATTTTACTTGCCTTCCCGAACGAGCCATTGATAAAGTTCATATATTGGTCCGTTTCTAGCTTTTTGGTTACTGATTATATCTATGAAGTAAGTTTGAGCCCGATTACAAGCGACGGAGTAGTTTGATTCTTGACAGCGATCTGGCTGTCCGATGTTTTCATTGTAGTATTGATACAGGTCGCCGAGGACGTATTCGAGATATCCTAATTTGAACAGTCTATAAGCATAAATACACATTGCAATTTCAGTACAATTTTTTTAGTGTCTCATTCGTATCTTAGCACCATAATTAGTAATGCACTTGACGTTAGTCGATGGTCTCAGCAGTGGAATCGTAATCCTCCATTGTAAAATCCAATAAGTGGATTCAGTGTTCCTGTTCAGATTATGGCGGATAGGCAATAAAGAACGGATAGATTGTGAGTCCTGGTCTAAAGGTTATGAGAGACTCGGCAGGATGTGAGACCCACAGTCTAGGTCCAGGCACTGGAAATGCACGCTTACCTAGAGCGGTGGGAGTGTGCGACTGTGCGGTATCTGGACAAACAGGTACCTGAACGTCATTGTTTTCAGCTCTTGTTATGAGTTGCTCTCTTGGCTCTGTTTGATTGCATCTTACTTGCTCATTAATATTTGGTTGAATCGTTAGTTGGCAGTTGTAGCGAGGGGCGTTAGCCTCTTCAGGTTTGTCGAGCTTACAATTAGTAGATTTGGAATTTCTGTTTAATAAATCGTTCTAATATCTTATCTCCTTCGCAACATCGCGCCGCGACCCTCAACACTCTGAACTGGGTAATTGTGGCCGGTCGATACCCGCATGTAAACAGGAAGTAGAAATCCGAGCTCTAACCCAACAAACTGAAGTGCCAGTGTATCAGTCCCCGCATCGTAGCACATAATATATCATAGATTTATAATATATGTATATATTAAAGACTATGGTACACATGCCTACACCTAAACAACATTTGTATAGCGCTATAATAACAAGTTTAAATCACTTGTGTGTAGCGTCAAGTAGCATAAAATTCACAATTAATAGACATAATTCTCGGATTCTAATTTGATTCTTTTCTAAATTTTGAATCACAAATCTCCCAACTTTCAAAAGCCTGCTATGTTCGGGTTAGGGTTAACCCTAACCCTAACCCTTTTTTCTTCTTCACTTTGCATCCCCCACCAACTTCCTATAATTTTTTTGATCCCCCACCAAGAATTCCTGGAACCGCCACTGCATATAAGCGGGAGTCAGTTTGTAATGAATAGAAGGTTGGATGCAGATTGAAAACTGAAATGCTTTATTAAGATGTAGAAAGACTGTGATCCAGGAAAGTGACCATCAGACAGTGAGTTTTTGTAATTGTTTAAAGAAATGTAATGTAACAGTGCATTTATATAGTACATTACTTTGGAGGAGCACCCAGGAGCGTTCTCACTACGATAAATATGTACTGAATGGGTTTAATTTTTTAAACAAATAGGTTTCAACCGCTTCCGTTTAAAGAGTTTCAGGAGGAGTGTCGTGGAGCTTTTTTTGCAAGCCTGATGCTAGAATTTAAAACCGCGTTGCTAAATTATTGCAAGGCATGCATTGGCGTATAGCATGGATTGGCAGAACCCGGGGCCAAAGCAGGCACATTGCGCCTTTAATTAACTTCTGAAAAAGTCTGACGAGCAAATAGTCTATTTATATTAGTTTCATAATTTACTTATTGGTCGCATGAAGGCAAGGAAAAGCATTTCTTACTTTGTTAAATTATTTTTACTTCATTTTACTCTATTTGCCTATGAATTTTGCGCTCCAACAATTTCTCTCAATTTTGCGTCCTAGGAGGCTGCTCCCTAGCCCCCTCACGCAACGCCAGTGAATGTAGGCTAGGCCCGCGGAATATGGATGGTGCCCTGAGTGGCGGAAGATAGACAATGTCTACCAATAATACAGAGCTAGATGGGTTGGTGGATTAGCTCAGAGAGATAAGAGGAACTCCATACAGATTTCTAGAGCGCTTGAAGCTATCAAGTGGCAGTCCCCAATCGACGCTTGGTTTAAAGTACAGCAGACAGAATTCTAGTGGCTTTGAGACATTTATTGCACTATGAAAGGCTATAGCTAGTTAGTTAACAAGTCAATTTCTATAGCGCAAAATGCATGGTAGAAGGCCAAAGTCAGGAGAGCTTTACAATTCATACGGTGTCTGATAAAGGTGAGTTTTGAGTTTCTTTGCGAATAATTTCAGGTTCGACTCTCTTGTTAAATATCAAAACAAGTAGCCTACGCTAAACGGTATTTTCGGAGCATTTTGAAGTGAAAGGTTGGTTAAAATTTCTGAGTATTTGCGTGTTGTAAAATTTAGGATGATAACCATTAGACACAATTTGACTAACAAACGGGCTGAGATATTGAGTGTTAAACATCGGTCTACTTTTTACTTTTACACACTGTACACCAGCAAGAAAAAATATTTTCGGAATGGACAAAGTAGCTGTTGTTCTGCAGCACGGGTTCCAACATTTTCTAATCTGCATCAAGCTCATGACACTGTTTCAGCAGGTAGAAAAGTTCCCTGCTGCATTAGCACAAGAAAGAGGAATCTTGATGTTGAACCATGAAGGAGCATAAACATTAACGATAAAGTGTACAATTTTGTACAGGGATGATGGACAAGCCTCATTTGACATGTACAACCTCAAATTTTTGTTTGATTTTGTCAGCCACTTGCATAAGTTAAGTTTCCTGGCATTGTGTTCTGTAAAGTCGTAATCAAGATTCGACCAAACGTATTATACGTATAATATTTCCAATGATATTATACGTTTACTACGCGTTCGGTAAAAGTTCCGTACGTTAAAAATACGATTACTTGTTATTCTATAGTTTCAATCTAATTCGACGTTGAGTGAATTTATCAAAGCGCTTTGTCTAATCTAAAAATCAACTGATATTGATGTGATATGTTTTATATCGATTACTTTCTTACTTACTTTGTATCTAGATTTAGAGTGTTTGGTTTTGACTCTGTAGCTCTTCAGTTTTGGTTGTTGCTGATTATGGACCTTTGCGAGAATAAAATCTTTTAAATCAACTAAATCTTATAATTTAATATAACGCTTCCCTACGAGCTACTAACATATGGGGACTCGTCGAGTTTTAAAAGTGGACTCTCGTTTATTTTGGACAATTTTTGCGGCCGTTGAGTACGACGCAGTGAGCCTGTGAAACAGGTGGTGTGTTGTTGGACCCGTCTTCGGTTCTTTTGCGGTCTTCTAGCAGTCTGGGGACCGTATTTGCTGTCGAAGTGTCCTTCGTCCAAGCGTGTACTTCGCCGAAGTCATCCGAAGTCCTCCTTTTTCGAAGGGCGTATCCTTCGCCGAAGTTATCGTCGGGGTCGCTGTCCTCGTCATTTCTTCGACGTACGTGCTGTCGCTGACCGTATTCTCGGCCGCTGCTTGGTGCTAGCGGTCGCTGTCCTCGTCGTTACTCGTCGTTCAGCGCTGTTGCTAACCGTGTTCTCGCCCGCTGGCAGGTGCTAGCGGTCTCTGTCCTCGTCGTTTCTTCGACGCTCATCGCGTTGGCTGGCTGTGTTTTAGCCTGCTGTGGTCACAGCGGTCGAGGTTTTCGTCGTCCTTTCGACTTCG
Organism: Metaphire vulgaris; assembly: GCA_018105865.1. Lineage (NCBI taxonomy): Eukaryota > Metazoa > Annelida > Clitellata > Crassiclitellata > Megascolecidae > Metaphire > Metaphire vulgaris. Next base: position 161,094 of record JACLAT010000068.1, read on the forward strand.
TGCGGTCGCTGACCGTGTTTTCCTTCGCTTCTCGGTAATTGAGGTCCCTGTCCTTTTCGCCCAGTCGACGGTCGTCGGTCTTGGCATTTCCTCGTCGTCTTTGCGTCGTAGCCAGAAATTACCTCTACGGACCTGGCATCGCAGCCAGGCATTTTCTTGTCTGTCTTGGTACTTTTGTCCTAGGTGACGTTGTCAAAGCAGAAATTGTCAGAAAGAAAGGAATTCTTCAATTAACTGTTCACATTAAATGTGAATTTGTGAAGTGTTGGCTTATCCAATTATATGTTAGAATTGACACTGAACAAGGTGTAAAGCAACTGCAACTTCAAAAGAATTGCAAAGCCAAATTCAATTGTTATTGTATTTTGAGAGAAATTGAAATTGTGTTGTATTGTATTGTATTGAGTCAATTGATTTTTCTGTATATTTTTTCTACTGTTGATCATGGATTCAGTTACTACGTTTGCTAATCCAGTCAAAATCACTTTTGATTCAGTTTTTGGTTTAAGAATTGATCAATTAAGAGATGAATTAATTAAATTAAGTCATGATGCAAAGGGCTGGACAAAAACCAACAATGTAGAAATGTCTTTTAAATTTTAACTGATAAACGCAATGTAGAAGGGTTTCACAAATTCAATTAAAAATGAAACAGTTAGAATTAGAAGAGAGAAAGGAAGAGAGATTGGCAGAAGAGAGGAGGTTGGCAGTTGAAGAGAGGAGGTTGGCGGCTGCAGCTGAAGAAAGAAGGTTGGCTGCTGAAGTGAGGAAGGAAGAGAGATTGGCTCAAGGGAGGTGTGAACAAAGGAGGTTGGAAGCTGAAGAAAGAGAGACAGTTAAAAGACATGAATTGGAGTTGAAAGCTTTTGATTCTAAAAAAGAACTTGAATCAGAGTAATTGTCTAATGCTAATGATTCGCCCAATTCTCTTGATATGAATTCAACTAGACATTCCAGTTTGATAAAATATGTGCCAAAATATTCGTAGACCATGGATATTGAAGATTATTTACTATTCTTTGAGAAAGCAATGTCATTGAATGAAGTTGATAAGGATAAATGGTCACGTCTTCTGTATACCCAATTGACGGGTAAGGCTTGGCGTGTGTTTTCGGAGTTATCTATTTCTGATTCTTAGGATTATGAGGTTTTCACAACTGCTCTGTTAATGGCGTTTGAGAAAGTGCCCGAATTTTATCGATTGCGTTTTTGGAATTTAAGTAAAGAGTTTAAGGAAACTTATTCTAATTTTGCATTCAGGTTTCAAAAGCCATTCGCTAGATGGATTCAAAGTGAAAAATACGAGCGGAATTTTGAGAAACTTTTGGCAGTTCTTAAAATTGAGTAATTTGTAAAATGTTTGCCTTTTCAAATTAAGCAGTGGCTTTTAGATAAGAAGCCTGCTAATCTGACAGAAGCTGCTATATGGTCATATGAATATGCTGTTTTGCATAATTCCGACAATTCATTTCGTTTTCGTAACAATCAGGATTTATCTTTTGGTAAATTTCGAAAGCAAGAGGGCAATGTCTCCCTGGGATATAGTTGGCGGTTTGGGAAACATGAAAAATCCTAATGAGAAATCAAATGATTCGGAAGCCAGAAGATTTAATACTTCAGTTTTGCCAAATTCTAGTTGGAGATCAAGTGATAAATTTGGTAAACCTTCGGTTTCCTCTTATTGTAAGGATCCATCACATGCTAAGGCTAATTGTGAAAGGTTAACAAGAAAAAATGAGTGAAAAATAGGAGAACTGAATAATAATACTCAACCTAAAATTGTGAATTTTGTAAATGATGTAAATTTGAAAGTTGAACCTCAGTTTCAGAGATTTTGTTCAGGTGGTTCGGTGTTAGATGTGGATGGTTCGAAGCGTATTCTTGTATTATTGAGAGATTCTGGTTCTTTGCAGAGTATGGTAAGAAAAGATTCATTGGGTGAATGGTATCGTGTAAGAGATTCCTTTGGTTGAAGGGAGTTGAAGGGAATTTGAAGAGTAATTTTTTCTGACGGACCAGTTTTACTTGGTGTTGTGGATCATTTGCCAGATAATGTCGATTTCTAATTGGAAATGATTTGGATTTTGTTTCAAAGTTTGAAAGTGTTAATGTTGTTACTCGTTTGCAAGCTAAGAAATTGCTTCAGACAGATCAAAATGATGATGTTACTAGTGTTCATTCATTTATTCATGACAATTTCTATAGCGCTGTAACAAGGCTGAGGCCCACAACGAAAGCGCTTTTTCATCATAGTGTTGTGAAGAAGGACATTGATAATTCAAGAGTTTTCATTGATAAAGATAATGAAAATGTAAATATGTGTGATGGTGATTGTCTCATTTATATTCTGACAATGTTGTGCCAGAAGGCATTGATATAGTTGACACTGATGAAAATGCAACTGTTGATGACAAAGTTGAACTGTAAAATGAGATTGTAGAAAGTGAATTCTGATGTGAATTTCAATTGTGTGTCTCATGTTGATTTGATTAGATCACAGAAAGAAGATATTTCATTGAGACCATTGTATAATTTAGTGATTGATGCTAGAAATTGTGTAAAAATTCCTCGTTTTGTGCTACAAAATGATGTTTTTGTGAGAAAAGGAAGAAACAAATGTACTTCTGATGTGGATTTGGGATTAGATCAAATTATGGTTCTCAAAATTTTGAGGCAGAAGCTATTGCTTTTAGCTCACGATTTTCCTTCAAGTGAACATTTGGGAGTTCAGAAAACTTTGGATAGGTTACAAAGAAATTTTCGGTGGCCCGGAATTTCTAGAAATGTTAAGAATTATTGTCGTACTTATGATACATGTCTGAGACTGGGAAAAGAAAAGTCTAAGCTTAAAACACCTTTGATTAATCTTCGTGTGATTTCAAAACCTTGGAGTAGAATTGCGACATATGTGGTCCGTCCTTTGAGTGCGTGTGTAAGAAGACAGGGAACAAGTATATTTTGACTATTCTCGATTTGGTTACTCATTACCCTTTTACATTCCCATTACAGAATTATTCCGCGTCTGAAGTTGCGAAGTGCTTTATACATGCGTTTTCTATGTTTGGGTTTGTGAATAAAATTGTATCCGACAGTGCTTCAAATTTTTTTGTCTGATTTGCTACAAGTTTTATGCTTGAATTTGGAATTCATCATATTACTCTGCCCGAAGTACATTTCTGCGCTCATACAGCGGCCGATGCCGACAGACTGTCGTAAGCAGCTGCGATCAAACAAGCGAATCCGCCTTTTTGTCTCTCCTCCGTCCAGGACGGTGATGCTGGGGAAAGATCCGTGACACGCGGCAACCCCCTTCTCTGGAACTCTCTTCCCGCCTCAGTGACATCTATCACATCTCTCGAGGCGTTTGCGACTGCCCTCAAGACGCACTTATTTCGCGCATCTTATGAACATCTGTAAATCGCTCTTGATTTTAGCACTACCTATGTTATAGCGTTTAATAAATCATCTAGAATAATAATAATAATAATAATAATAATAATAATAATAATAATAATAATAATAATAATCTTATTATATAACTAGAAAGATGCTCGCTTCGCTCGCGCTCGCTTCGCTCGCAGTGCACGATAATACCCAATCATTGAATTCATGCTGCTGAACAACGTTTCAATGATGTACATACGCCACGTAGCCAAGCTCTGACGCTGCAACGTACGCTTCGTCAAACGCTTCGCGTGGCCGTTCGCTTCGCGTGGCCGTTCGGTTCGCGTGGCCGTTCGCTTCGCGAGTTGTAGGCCTACACACTATGACGCTGCAACGTACGCTTCGTCAAACGCTTCGCGTGGCCGTTCGCTTCGCGTGGCCGTTCGCTTCGCGTGGCCGTTCGCTTCGCGAAACCGTTCGCTTCGCGAAACCGTTCGCTTCGCGAAGCCTAAGATTCCAGAACGACCAATCAGAACGTTCACCCAGCCAACCAATGAGAACGCTTGAAGGTAACAGACAGAAAGACCAAGGATCTTAATATTATAGATAGAAAAATGCTCGCTTCGCTCGCGCTAGCTTCGCTCGCACTCGCTTCTCTCTTCGCTCGCACTCGCTTCTCTCTTCGCTCGCAGTTCGAGGCAACGAATATTCCAACAAACAAATTAAACATCAACTGCTTACACAAATCGGGCCTAAATGTGCTCTATAAAATTAGCCTTAAGCGAAGCGTAACCGCGTCTTTCTAGCGTTTATAACCGCTGAGATATATACGAAGCTATATATGAAATTGCGGTAAATGTCCGTAGCTATACGAAGCTCCTTTTCACCATTCGGCACTGCACAAAATGCCTCTAACTTAACTACCGTAATAATCGATGAATAATTAATGTGCTCTATAAAATTAGCCTTAAGCGAAGCGTAACCGCGTCTTTCTAACGTTTATAACCGCTGAGATATAGGTGCTATACGAAGCTCCTATTCACCATTCGGCGCTGCACAAACATGCATCTTATTTAACTAATAATCGATGAATAATTAATTCCTTTGCAAGAAATCCGGGGATAAAAATTTCAGGAATCGATAGAAACGTAAGGAATTATAAAAAGGGACCTTTAAAGTTTAAAGTACTAAACGGAACATTTGAAACTCATAATGTTAATCTATAGGGCATGACGTTGCACATTTGCGTGAAATTGCGGTAAATTTCCGTAGCTATGCAAAAATCTCATAATGTTAATCTATAGGGCATGACGTTGCACATTTGCGTGAAATTGCGGTAAATTTCCGTAGCTATGCAAAAATCTCATAATGCTAATCTATAGGGCATGACGTTGCACATTTGCGTCAAACTGCGGTAGATTTCCGTAGCTATGCAAAAATCTCATAATGTTAATCTATAGGGCATGACGTTGAACATTTGCGTCAAAATGCGGTAGATTTCGGGAGGGGAATGGTGGGGGTATATTCCGAAAGCACACAGCCAAGCTCAACCAAAGGGATGGTTGGTTGGGAGATGGATGGGGAGAGGTGGAAGAGGCATGGGGAGAGGGGTGGAGGGAAGGGGGTCGGAAGAGGGTTGAGAGGGGAAGGGGGTTGGGAAGAGGGGTGAGAAAGAGGGGTTGGGAGTGGGTTTGGGGGTTGGGAGGGGAAGAAGGGGGTTGGGATAGGGATGGGAGGGGAAAAGGTTGGAGGAGGGTAGGGGGTTTGTTAATCTATATGGCATGACGTTGCACATTTGCGTCAAATTGCGGTAGATTTCCGTAGTTGAGCTGCAATTAAGACGCTTCGAATGCTCCGTTGATTAGAAAATAATAGACAATGGTTGTCAATGGCAACAGTCTCGTGCACAGCCCAGGACAGAGGTTACGCAATTCGATTGTTACACAGTTTTGATTAAACAATAGACAATGGTTGTCAATGGCAACAGCCTCGTGCACAGCCCAGGACAGAGGTTACGCAATTCGATTTCGCAACGTCGATTGGTGACCAATCAGAACGCTTGAAGGTAACAGACAAACTGGACAAATAGAGCAAGAATCTTAATATTATAAATTCTCGATGTCTGTCGCGTCTGTCCGTCCGCAACACGGCGGGTATTGCAAGACGCTGTCGTCATTGACAACCAAATATTGTTTAATCAAAACTGTATTATTATCAACGGAGCATTTAACGAAGCGTCTTAATTGCAGCTTAAACCCCCGCCCCCCTTCCCTCACCCCATCCCTGTCCCAATCGCCCAGGCCCCAACCCATTCCCGCCCTGGCCCCAAACCCCCTTTCCCCTTCCCTTTTCCCATCCCCTTTCTCTCTCCGAATCTCCATCCCAATCGCCCCGGCTCAAACCCATTCCGGCCCCGGCCCAAAACCTCCGTTCCCCTTTCCTCTCCCATCTCTTTTTCCTCTCCCCATCCCCTCTCCTAATCGCCCCGGCCCCAACCCATTCCCGCCCCGGCTCCAAACCCCCGTTCTCCTTCCCTCTCGCCATCCCCTTCCGTCTCCCCATCTCTCTCACAATCGCCCAGGCCGAACCCATACTCGCCCGCCCCAAATCCCCGTTCCCTTCTCTATTCACACCCCTCTCCCAACCCCCGTACCTCTCTTCATCCCTCTCCCAATCGCCCCGGCCCCAACCCATCACCGCTCCGCCCTACCCCACCGGCCCCAAACCCCGTTCCCAAACCTACACAACGCTGCTCCGAAAACCCGTACAACCCACTTTCCTTCTCCCAAACCTCCCTTCCCTCTCCCAATGCCCTGCCCCCCTTTATTATATATATATATATATATTTATTTATTCCTTCCTAGCCTCAATACCTATTTTTTAAATTGAACCCCTCAAGTGGAAATTAAATTTTCAGACGCCGTCACCGTAATGGGGATTTAATTTTTAGAAAAGCGTTCTTCAGAAATGATTGCTGTAACGTTTTAAAATTGCTATATCTCAGGCTATATAGGAGCTAAAAAGATGAGGTTTGCACCATTGTTTAGATTGTTTATTCCTCTTTCTAACCGTCCGTGCAAAACAAAAAAGTGGGAGTAGAGTCCACTTTGCGGCCTAAAATATCACCCTCTCCCCTCAAACATTTTTTAAAGCCCCCTAGCAAAATATTTTCAGCGGTAACCCCACTTTGGTCAGCGGCAAAGTTGTAAAGAAATGTCAGAGAAACAAAATAAACCAAAAAGTTTGAAAATCGGTTGATATTTGGCAAAGATCTATCAATTCTAACCCGATGACCCCAATGTTTGAATATAAGTATTATCGGTGAATTTCGCGAAAGTTTTGAATTCTGAGAAAGTTTCCGATTTTGTTGAATTTGCTACATCTCAGGCTATATAAGAGCTAAGAAGATGAGGTTTGCACCATTGTTTAGCTTTTTTATCCCTCTTTCTAACCGTCCGCGCAAAACAAAAAAGTCCAGCGTTCACGAGCTTTCCGACAATCAAGTGAGAATGAGGAGCAGGCTGTTGCTCGGCGTGAAAAGCATCACAGCAAACAAGAGAATCAAGCACTGCATGTCGTTCGACACTGCCAAATCAGTACACTTTCCTTGACTATCAAGTTTCAGAAAATTCCTGGGAATGGGCGTTAACTCGGTTGAAGGAAAAGGCGGCGAGCTAAGGACAATTAATTGCGCAAAATGCTATTGCATTTGCGCAAAATCGGGTGGTAAAACAGCCAATCTCGCCAGTCATAAAATGCTATTGCATTTGCGCAAAATCGGGTGTTGAAACAGCCAATCTCCCCCGTCATTGTTGACGGGTAAGCACCTAGTAATAGTAATAATAATAGTATTAATAATAATAATAATAATAATAATAATAATAATAATAATAATAATAATAATAATAATAATAATATTAATAGGAAGAGTCCATATCATCCGGAAACGGGTGGAAATTTGGAATGATTTTACAGAGTGTTGAAAGATATGTAAAGGCGATGGCTGAAACTTAAAATGAAAATTGGGATGAATTTTTTTCATGGATTCTTTTTGATTACGGAGAGATGCCTGTACAAGAAATTGGGTATTCAGCGTTTGATCTCATGTCCGGAAGAGTAGTCTCCGAACCGCTCTTCTTGATTAAACAGTTTTGGTTGGCTGAAACGGTGGATGAGCTTTTAGATAAGTCAAGAAAAACTAATCTCAATGATTTTGTGTTGGATTTGCGTGAAAAATTAAAAGTTCGGCTGAAGCAGCAAATAAATATACTCTTGTGTCTCAGACTAAATCCAAGCGTTGATTTGATAAGAAAACTTTTAGTTTCTTTTAACCTCTTTCAGGGTTTCGCCGTTTGAAAACGGCGGCGGGGAATCATAGCTTACAGGGAAACGTCGTTTTAAAACGGCGCGCTAGATAAGCCTGTGTGTACCGCGGACATAAGATTTTTACATTTATCCAACGCGCCAATTGATTTAGTTACCATCCATTCGACAGGCGGCAGCACCGTTTTCGATAGTAGTAACTATACATACAAGATATATTGGCTGTGTAACGACCAAGGCTGGAAAATGTATAGAAAAAATCTTCAGCCGGAGGCTAGAAAAATCATAACTACGCCAAATATGGTCCGATCTTCAAACTTTTTCCACTATTCTGTTCCAATTACACTCCTCTAAAACTCTCTTGCTCACAGTTTGGGGGTCACCGCTGAAATTTTTTATTGAGCTTTGAAAATTTTTTGTCGGAGAGGGTTCAATTTTGGAATGTAGAGTGGACCCTACCCCCCAATTTGGTTTGCACGGATGGTTCGAAATACCAATAAAAATGCTGAATAAGGGTGCAAACCGCATCTTTCTAGCTTCTATATAGCCTGAAATATACTGAGTTGTTCGGTTTTTCACATTGAAAATCCGTTCGCGTAATTGTCATTTCAGCGAGTAATAGATACTAAGGTATGAAAATTCATAACTACCCCAAATTGGCTCCGATCTTCAAAAGTTGTGCAATATTCTGTCCCAATAACACCTCCCTACAACTTTATCGCTCACATTTGGGGGGCTACCGCTGAAGACGTTTTGCTATTGACCTTGATCAAAATTTGAAGAAAATGTTGGGGAGGGGTCCGATTTTAGGGTGTCGTGTGGTCCCTACCCCCAACTTTTTTCTTTTGTCATGGATGGATAGAAAGAGCAATAAATATGCTCAAAAACGGTGCAAACGGCATCTTTTTAGCTTCTATATAGTCAGTTTATAACGAATATGTTCACGTTTTCATATGAACGCCTTTTCAAAAAATTAATTGCCCGTGGGGGATGACTTAAAAAATTTAATTCCCCCTTTAAAATTAATCCTGGTGATAAAGTTTTGGTTTTGTTACCTGTGAAAGGTAGACCTTTTCAGGCTAAATATTGTGGTTCTTATTAAGTGATTCAAAAACTTGGATCTGTTGATTAGGTAATAGCCACGCCTGATCGAAGAAAAAATAAGCGTGTTTGTCATGTAAATTTGATGAAGCGTTATGAGCAACGTGATTTTTCTGTGATATGTTCTGATTTCAAGGTGAGAGTTGATTTAAAGTGTTGTGGTCAAGAGGCAATGAAGGTTGAAGTTAATTTTGCAGATTTTGGTGAAAATGTAAACAGTGTAAATTTTAAGGATTCTGTAAATAGTTGTAGGTCAGTTATTAAGGATGAAGTTTATTTGAGTTGTACTAAGTAGAATACAGTGTATGAGTTGTGTTCTGAATCGATATCTGATAATGTCAATTATGAGGAGTTTTGTGAATCTGAATGTCCTTATGTCAAAGGTTCATCAATCTGTTTATTGTGATGCTGTTGTGCGAGATTTTGTTGATAAGTCACAATTTGATTCGAGTTTGAAATTTGATTTATTTGAGGTGTTAAAATCTTTTGGTGATGTGCTTACGACTAAGCCTGGTTGTACCAACTTGGTTAAGCACACTATTAAGTTAGTGGATGGTGCTAAACCTTGTTGCTCAAAAAGCTTATAGAATGAATCCTAAAAATTTGAAAAGAGTTGAGGGGGAAATTTCGAAACTATTGAAGTTGGGAATTATTGAAGAGTCAAGGTCGGAGTGGGCTGCACCTATTGTTGTAGTTAAGAAACCAGATGGATCTGATCGTTTATGCGCTGATTTTTGTCGTTTGAATGCTATTACTTGTGACGTTTCTTTTCCAATGCCTCGTGTTGAAGATTTAATTGATAAAGTGGGTAAAGCTAAGTTCATGTCAAAACTAGACCTTTCCCGAGGTTTCTGGCAGGTGGAGCTAGATGCAAAGTTTGTTCATTTAACAAGATTTTGTGCTTCCTAATGGTCATTATCAATGGAGGCATATGAGTTTTGGTTTAAAGGGGACTCCAGCTACTTTTGCTAAATTGGGTAGAGTTTTGGTCAAAGGTATTCAATATTTTTGTGATGTGTTTTTTGATGACTTGATTCTTTTCAGTGGTTCTTGGTTAGATCATGTGAAACGTTTAATTGAAATTTTGAAGAGAATAAAAGATGGTGGGTTCACTTTAAATCCCAAGCAATGTTCTTTGGATAATGCTGAGGTGGATTTCTTGGACATCATTTGAGGTTGAATTCGATGGAACCTTTGAAATCGAAAATTGATGCACTGTTGATTTTTCCTAGGCCCAAGAACAAAGAGCAAGTTTTATCGTGGTTAGGTCTTGCAGGGCATTATCGTCGATTTTACCACATTATTCAGAATTAACTTTGCCTCTAACTGAAATGATGAAAAAGAATAAGAGTTAAGAGTTTTGAATGGCCTGAGAGTGCCGAGAAATCATTTGTGGAGTTAAAGTCAAGATTGGCATCAAGACTAATTTTGCGTCCTCTTGACTATAATGAAAAATTCTATTTAGCAGCAGATGCTTCTTTGTATTGTGTTGGTGGTTGTTTGTTTCAAGTTTATGATAAAATCGAGCATCCAGTGTGGTACTTTAGTAAAAAGTTGAATAAGCATCAAATTAATTATTCGATTGCGGAAAAAGAAGCATTTTCTTTAATTTTGGCTGTTAGACTGTTTTTAGTGTATTTTGGTTCTAATTCTGTGGTTGTTTACACTGACCACGCTCCTTTACAATCGGTTTGTCTTATGTCTAATTCACTGGTCAACAAATTTTATGCAAGTTTTTGTTTCCTCTACAAATTTTGGTGAAACTAATAGATTTTGACTTGCTGAACACAAATATGTAATTAGAATTTCTGTATCGCGTAAGGTTTTTAAGAAATCGACAATTTAGCATTTAGTATTGTAACGTCTTCTGCAACATAATCCTACAGAAGGATCTAGGCAATAATGACAAGACATGAGAAAATTAGAAATGTTTTGCTGTAGATTTTCGTTTGTAGTCACTGTCCTGTGCTTCACGTATCAGTGACCAACCGTAGTCTCCGAGCATAGACGGACTCCACTTTCCCTGGTAGCGTTTCTCGATGCTGGCAATGTCTTTGTGAAATCTTTCACCATGTTCATCACTGACGGCGCCGAGATTGTCCGGGAAGAAGTCCAAGTGAGAATGAAGGAAGTGTATCTTCAGTGACATGTTGCATTTCATTGCCTTGTAAGCTTGTAGCAGATTTCCAACTTGTTCAACATAGTCTGGCGCCTTGTAGTTGCCCAGAAAGTTAGCAACAACATCCCTGAAGGCTGTCCAGGCAACATGCTCGGCACCATGCAGAAGGCCCTCAAAGTGACTGTCCTTGAGCATCTCTCGAATCTGAGGGCCAACAAAAACGCCTTCTTTTATTTTAGCATCACTGGTGCGTGGAAACCTCTGTCGTAAGTATGTAAAGGCTTCACTTTCTTTGTTCATTGCTTTGACAAAGTTTTTCATTAACCCAAGTTTGATGTGCAAAAGTGGGAGATAAATGTTCTTCGGATCAACGAGAGGATCATGTTTAACGTTCTTCTGTCCTGGAACCAAGTCCCTGCGAGGTGGCCAGACCTTTCTCACATAATGTGAATCTCTAGCTCGGCTGTCCCACTCGCAAAGAAAGCAGCAGTACTTGGTGTAGCCTAGCTGCAGACCGAGTAGAATTGCAACAACTTTCAGATCTCCACATATATTCCAGTTGTATCTCGAGTATTCTATGTGTTTCAATAGCAGCTGCATGTTCTCATATGTTTCCTTCATGTAAGCAGCATGTCGTGCATGGAGCAAGCTTGATACTCACGCCTTCCAGCGAAAACTCAAGCATTCCTCACTCTGTAATAACGAAGCGTGGGCGGAGATGGACGTGGATGAAATGGCGGAACTATATAATAAAGAGATCATTACAGTACTAAACAAACTCGCTCCAGCTAGAACCGTCACATGTCGCCGACGCTCTTCGGACCCCTGGTTCGATGATGAATGTCGAGAGGCAAAAAGGGCGTTGCGAGGAAAAGAACGTCTTATGCGTCGGGCGCAACAATCAGAAGTCCAGGAGGTTACGCAAAGCTGGGAAGTGCAACGTAAAGAATACAGACGACTTCGACGAAAAAAAGAATTATTCTGGAATCAAAAAGTGGAAGCTGGGTAATCCGCACAGGAATGGCGGACTCTAGACACGCTACTTGGACGTGGACGTACACAAGTGTCTGACTCGATTAAAGCTGAGCTCTTCGCCGAGTGTATCAGGAATAAAAGTGAGGGAATACGCATTGCCACTGAAATGTATGCTCCACCAACGTTCAAACCGGCAAATCCCCTCCACTCGTTCTTCACCCTCCGAGCGCTGACGGTAGAAGAAGTCGCCGCAAGCATACGGGCACTTCCGGACAAACATTGCTCCTTGGACCCATTACCAACCAGTCTACTAAAAGAGAGTGCTGAAATTTAACCCCGTTTATCACTGAGCTCTTCAATCGCTCGATCTCCTCGGGGACAGTGCCCACTATCTTTAAGACCGCTTATGTTGTTCCTCGGATCAAGAAATCTAACTCTGACCCCTCAGATGTCAAATCATATCGACCGATCTCTAACCTATCGGTTCTTTCTAAGCTACTGGAGCGCCTTGTAGCAAGTCAGCTCAACCAATATCTAACGACTCACAAGCTGCTTCCAAGTCTGCAGTCGGCCTACCGCGCCTCACACTCGACCGAGACAGCGGTCCTGAAGGTAATTGCAGATATTCTATGTGAACTCGACACCGGAAAGGTAGCTGCATTGATTCTACTAGACCTGACTTCAGCGTTCGATACTGTCGACCACGACACTCTGCTGAAGAGCCTGGAAATGACTTACGGAGTTGGTGGCACCGCACTTGCATGGTTCTCATCACACCTTAACCAGCGCTCTTACTCTGTACGCTGCGCCAACTCAACATCGGAGAATTACCCAGTCACGAATGGGGTCCCTCAAGGTTCGGTCCTCGGACCCATCCTATTTGCATTATACCTGGTCGATCTACTCGACATAGCTCGCAAGCATGATCTGCAGGCACACCTATATGCAGATGATACCCAAGTATATGGGAGTTGTCGCTCAGCTCTTACCCAACAACTCCAATCACGAATTACGAACTGTGTCGCAGAAATGACAGAATGGCTGGGCTCAAATCGTCTCCAGCTCAATACTGCGAAGACAGAAATCTTATGGATGGCAACCGGAAGACAGCAGCACCTGCTCCAATCCACTTCGGTCCGGATCAATGGTCACGATATCCATCCAAGCCTCTATGTCAGAAATCTCGGCATCTATATCGATAATACCGCCACGAGGAGGCAACACGTGACACGCACCGTCGCCAGCTGCTTCGCAGCACTGCGGTTAATTCGCAGCATACGAAAATATGTCTCTCTCACTGCCCTGAAGACTTTGATCAGTGCCTTAGTAATCACTAAACTCGACTACGGCAACGCCACCTTAGCAGGGCTCCCGAAACACCTCCTCGACAGACTCCAGAGCGTACTTCATGCGGCTGCACGACTGATCCATCGATCAAGGAAGTATGACCACATCACACCACTGTTGATCGACCTACACTAGCTCTCAGTCCCCGAGCGAATAACGTATAAGTTGGCAACCCTCGTCTATCGGTGCCTGCACGACATCAGCCCCTCTTATCTCCGGTGCGAACTCCAGAGATCGTCTGACACAGAAAGTAGAAGGCGTCTGCGATCTGGCTCCACTCAAGCACTCCTCGTGCCGCGCACACGCCTTGCCACTGCCGGCGACCGTGCCTTCCCGGTTACCGCAGCGAAAGCCTGGAATCGTCTTCCAGTCTGTGTTCAATCATCAACTTCTCTGGACATATTTAAGAAGCAACTGAAGACTTGGCTGTTTGAGATGAGCCATTCTGTTAAATCCTGACCTATATTATTCATGTACTTTGTAATGTGTTCAAGTAGTCCTTCTAGGATGATTCACCACATAAATCCTAACTTTCAATAAATAAACAAAATAAATATGTCCAATGGGTACTGAAGAGTACTGAAGGGTACTGAAGAGAATTGCCATTGTGCAGCAAAACAGCCTTTAACTTTCCTAGCGTTAACCACGAGTTGCGGTCGTTGGAGAATTCTGAAACTAATAGCGTTAACCACGAGTTGCGGTCGTCTATTGTCTACGTCTCCAGTGGAGCAGGTGCAGCTGCAGGAGCAGGAGGTGACCACCCACTTAATTGTTTTGGTAACACGCCCAACCAAATGCAGCCGCGGTCTGTGTCACACGAGGTATTCTTAGTGGACACTCTGAGCCAATTATTGGCATTCCAATATCCAATGCAATTCGCCCAAAGGAGCGAACCATTGTTCTCCGTTGAACAGTGTGACATATGGGACGGTCCTTCGGAAGCAATGCAAGAATGCTTGGAGCGCTTTCTGCATGGAAAAGTGCCAGAGAATGTAACCTCAAGGAGGTTAAACTTAACAGCGAAGAGTCAACAAAAAGTCGCCATTCGGGTGGATTGTGCTTACAGCCGAAAGCAGAAAGCAATCCATCAATGTCAATGCAAAAAGTAAGACTGTCGATTTTTTTGAAGAATCGAGTCAAGTCTTCATGCTGTTTACGAAATACTGAAATTTTTGTACCTGGAGAGAGCAGATTCCATACTTGCAACCTAGATCCAAGCAATTCTGCTTGATTTTTTGACAAATCTAAGTCTCTGACCAGATCATTTAGCTCTGCCTGAGAAATCAAATGAGGATTGCTGGATGTCGATGGCTCAAACTCTGGGTCTTCCGTAGCTGAATCATCAACTATCTGAAGCATTTCATATGTCTCTGCATGCTCGTCCTCGTCCTCCAGTGTCCAAAACCTGAAGGGGGGGGGTTTGGAACAGGAAGACTCTCGTCGTGTGGAACTGGTCTCATTGCCGATGCAAGGTTAGGATACTCAATAGACTTCCTATTCTTTGAAGAAAATCCTGTAACATTCGTCATGCAGAAATAGCAATCCGTTACATGATTATTCTGCTCCCTCCATATCATTGGTATGGCGAATGGCATGGATGGACGCTTACCTGCAAGCCAAGCTCGCAGACTGGTACTGGTAGCACAAGATGAACAACATATATGAGGTGCCCATACTTTGTCCTGGTCGCCAATTTTGCATCCAAAGTATAACTCATATCCTTTCTTTATGATTGCTGTCATACTCCGCTTCTGTGATTTCAACGTAAACTCTCCACAGATGTAGCAGAACGTGTCACTGCTATTGCGACATCGACGCGACATTTCAGAAACTTTAATTAAATTAGTTAATATATTCAATTCACAGCCTTCAACTAAACAGTTATATCTCATCAAATAGAAAGACTGCAGCTGCTTCCTAGTGCTGCTTGGTATTTATATAGGACTGCATAACCATAGCATCAATACATGCTAGGCATGTAGTCTTGAAGACAGGTTTGGGCGCGTCTGGGCATGTCTGGACATGCCTAATTATACTAATTTTCAAAATCCATGTAGTTAAGTGAGCCAGCAGTGCATATTACATCTGTTATGGCGGTCACATAAGATTCTTGCCTAACCTGAATACCCATAACTCAGATAACTCTCGAAAACCACGATTTTAAAATTCTTATAATTTTAAAATTTAAAATCAGCTTTTTCTCAAAAAACCTACGTGATAGGAAAATTTCAAAAATTATTCCAGTAATCAGCATGACAAAATCTACCTGGAACACCAGAAATTGCACAGGAAACAAAAACCTTGTTGACCAGTGTAATCAGCATGACAAAATCTACCTGGAACACCAGAAATTGCACAGGAAACAAAAACCTTGTTGACCAGTGATTTTAGTCAACGTTTGCTAAGGTGGAGTTTGGAATTGAATCAATATTCTTTGTAAATTAGGCATCGAGCAGAAAAGAAAAATGTATTACCTTATTTGTTAAGTAGGGTGCCTGAGGTTCAGTCTGTTTCTTAGGTACTGTGTAATTTTTCTGCTGTCTGTAATTTTGATATTTAGGTTTAATTTTGATTTTTACTTAACTGTCTGATATTTTCTTATCCTTAAAAAATCATAACTGTAAGGAGAGGATATGTTGTGATATGCTGTATATCGATTACTTTCTTACTTACTCCGTATCTAGATTTAGCATCTTTGGTTTTTGACTCTGTAGCTCTTCCGTTTTGGTTGTTGCTGATTATGGACCTTTGCGAGAATAAAATCTTTTAAATCAACCAAATCTTATAATTTAATATAACGCTGCGCTCCGAGCCTCTAACAATATAAACAGAAAGTTGGCTTCGGCCTCTTAATGACCGGGATCATCTGAATTTCGAAAATGAAATGTCTTGATTTTCTGTCAGTCTGACATCAACGAGTCAGTCTACGATTAACGATGAGTGGCAGCCCGGGACTTGCAGTGGGGGTTCCGAATGGAATTAACTGTGGCTTGTCGATAATTAAGTCAACGTCGAGCATCGATCTACAGTTGCTATGTTTGAGGAACATTGATTTATAACAAATTATTTATTAGTCCTGGATGACATGTTGCATTCATCTAGCAAAATTGATGAAATTTACTGCAATTCACGGATTTTGAAAAATTTATAGAATTCACGGAAAATGACAAAAATCACGGACTTCACGGCTTCGGTGACTTTGTGAATTTCTACAGGCCCTATGTAAGTCTATAGATAGTAGGTAACCATAGAAGTACGTCGGAACTCGACGCCTGTGCCAGCGTATATTTACTAGTAATGGGTGGTATCTTGGACACATGTATCTAGATACGTATCTAAGATACAAAAACTGTATCTTTGACAATGTATCTAGACACTTTAATGTATCAGTATCATGTATCTGTATCTTAGATACAATTGATCTGTATCTAGTATCTTCTGACAGCTTTAAGATACAAGATACTGCAAATCTACAAAACAAAGAAACAGGAGCAGTTACAGTAGATATACCACGAGCCATGAGCATGTTGAATCGAATTGTTTATTATTCAGGCTGATTCAGGCTCAACCTGTTATTTGGTTCTTATTTACATACCATGTAATTAATTGTCTAGCTCTAAATCAAAGAGCAAATATATAGGCCCTTGGTCTAAGCGTGCAGCCCACATTACAACCGGAAGTGCATAATAAGATGGCTGAAAAGAAGCAAGTGTCGTTATTGTTAGATGAGAAATATTTTGAAATCGTGTCTGCTGCTGGTCAAATTGAGACAGCACATTGCAACCGCTTGAGTGACATCGTATTTCAGAAGCTGCTATTACTAAAAGCAAATGCCTCCCTCATTCAGTAGACTGTGTTAACAACTTAACACTAAAATGGTTGTTGAACACATTAATTATTAAGGACAGGATTGGCCTGGTTTGCCATATGGCAGCTGTTTAAGTGTTAAGAAATTTCACAACTTTGTTCACGTTATTCAGTTTGTGCCGACGCTCACCTTCGACTAATGAAAATGTGTCTTATGATGTATCTTGTATCTAGATACATTTCAAAAGCATCTGTATCTAGATATATTTTGTCTAGGGTATCTTGTATCTGTATCTTAAATACATTTTAAATGCAGTATCTGTATCTGTATCTGAGATACATTCAGAAAGTATTTACTCATCATTGATATTTACGTATAAATACGCGTATTATTTGGACATACTATACGTATGATACGCGTATAATTCCAGGGGACATAACGTACGGTCGAATCCTGGACGTGATTTCATCATAATCTGCTTAGCCATGATGCACTGCTAATTATGCTTGAAGATGATCTGTAGGCTTACTTAGATCGTTCTTAACCTCATCAATTACGGTACCTCAACCACTTTTTCTGGTATGGCTTTAGACATTGCAATTGGTAAATCCATGGGATCATAATCTAGAACACTCATAATTGCACCACAACTACTAGTTGGACCTCTAGTACATCCTCCATCAATAACAGAAATGTATTTCCGAAATGGTAATTCATTAGTATACAGCAAGCAAACCAGCCATTGCAGTAGTCTTGCAATGCCATCCTTTATTCTGCGAATCACGCCGTTTCTTTTGCCTGTCTTAGTCACACAAACATCACAAACAACTGCCTGTAGCGAGGCCTTCTTGCTGAATGTGTATTTGCAATAATTGGTAATAGCTCATTTTCAATGTCTTCCACTTTACCTGTTTTTGGCACTGCATGATTAATAAAGTTGTTGGAAGTGACACAATAACATAATGTTCTTCCTTTATACTCCTACGCACACCAGATATCTCAACAAGTTACATGTCGTTTTCCATCGAAACAATAACAAATTAAGTCTTGAATAAGGGCAGCATGATTAGAAACCTGTTAATGTCACCAGACACTTCTATGGCGTCTAAGTTTGGCAGGATCTTTGCAGTCTCTGCTATTAATGTTTTTTGCACTGCATTCACTACAAGACAAATGTTCCTATTACTAATCTTGCATCTGTCCACAGTTTTGGATAATTCTAGATACTGCTTCATGTTTCTGACTGCTACAGCACCATCATCAGATTCACCGCTTGAAATTTCACTGTTCTCATCTCTTTCTCCTGCAATGTGGCTGTGGCCGTTTTATCTATATCACCTACATAACCTACATTTGACGTTTTTTTATTTTATTTAGTTATATATTTATTGACAATTTATATAGCGCAGTAAACAAGGCTAAGGCCTACAACAAAGGCGCTTAACACAGTTCGTATCCAATATTAAATAAATGTGTCTTCAAATTTCTAATGAAAAGTCCAGCTGAGACTGCTCCAGTCACATTGTCTGGAAGAGAGTTCCACAGGGCGGGATTCCCCCGCGCGAATGATCTTTTCCCAAATTTAGAAGTCTTGGACGGGGGAGGGACCAACAACTGCACTCTCCGACTGGACCTGAGAACCGATCTCCTCTCGATCACAGTCGATCTTCGTACAAGTGCAGTTAGATAATCAGCACAGAGTGGATCGTATAAAGCCCGAAACGTAAGCCAACAGCGCTTGTAGATAAGGCGCTGTGGAACACGGAGCCAGTGGAGTCGATCGCTAAGGAGAGGAGTGACGTGGTCACCCCAGCGACAGCCGAAAATCACTCGTGCATCCTGATTCAGCACTGATTGTATGCGGTTCAGTCTAGTAACCGGAAGTCCAAGAAGCACACCGTTACAGTAATCAATTCGTGTCAGTACCAGGGCCCACACTAATTTTACAGCCGCGCTCACTGGCAGGTACCGTCGAATTGACCTCACTCTCCGCAGTTGGTAGTGGCAGGAGCGTATCAGATTGTTAACGTGCACTTCAAAGGACAAAGTCTCATCTAGGAGCACTCCCAGAAGACGTAAGCTCTCAGAGGGAGCAATGGCTGCATCTCCCACCACAAACGGGGCATGACTTAGCAAATGCCTTCTTCTGGGGGTGCTCATCCACAAAAATTCAGTCTTGGCCGGATTCAGTGCGAGCCGATTCTCTTCCGTCCACGTAACAATAGCTGCTATACAGTCAGTGAAACGAATCCGTAGTCGCTCCACTTCCGAGGGTAATCATGACGGGTAGATCTGTCCATCGTCTGCATAACTATGCGGCGTAAGACCGAAAGCCTTGATGACGCGATGGACGTCCGCTGTATACAGTATGAATAGCAAGGGAACTAAGACTGATCCTTGCGGCACACCGTGTTGGACTCGACGCTCCAAAGATATTTGATTGTTCCACCATACTGCCTGTGTTCTATCGGCTAGATAGCTCTTGATCCAGAGAAGTGGAAGGCCGTCCAGACCGTAAGATATCTCCAGTCGCCGGGTGAGGATCTGGTGATCCACCGTATCAAACGCTGCCGAAAGATCGAGTAGGCAGAGAAGCGCTACTCGTCCGTTCGAAGTCGCATCCACCAGGTCATTAAGGATTTTTAAGATGGCAGTCTCTGTAGAATGTCCTCGACGATAGGCAGACTCAAAGCTCGATCATACGCGTATGACAAAATATAATACGTTAAAATACGTGCGTATGAATCAAAAAATAAAATACACGTATATTACGCGTATTTTATAAGTCCGCTCGGTTACTTATATTTTGCTTACTGGGCGAGCAATATCAATTGCGACGTCACGCCACGTCACTATAAGGGGCCGTTTATAAATGATGTCACACGATTTTGGCAGTTTTTGACCTCCATCCCCTCGTCACAAGTCGTCACTAAAAGTCAGCCCCCTTAAAAATGACGTCACAATGCGTAAACCTCCCTTCTTTTTATGTCATAATTAATGTTTAAATTGACATTTCTTAAGTGAAGCGGGTATTGCAATGGATTCGCTTGAAAATACTCAGTATAAGTATTTATAGTTGAAGCGAAATTCAGAAACTTTTCCAATTCCTTTTTAAAAAGGAATTATAAGTGTGAAATACGTTAAACTTTACGGTAACATAGCATTGCGGTATTAATAAAATAGTTATTATTATGTAAAGTCGCATTTTTGGAAACCCACCTCCCCCGTCGTCACACATCGTCACAAATGTTTGAACCTGCCTCCCCTAAGTGCGTTACGCCATTTATGGACGGTCCCTAACTTCCGGATATTGATGTTGAGTAGATATTTATATTATTACTGTGAAAGTAACAGTTCGCGTTTTTAAAGAGTAAGTTGAGTCAAATAACTTTAAAATATAATTTGTAGTGTCGCGACCCATGATGAGACGACCCCCAACCAGTGGCGGCTCCACCGGGGGGGCCAGGGGGCCCGTGCCCTCACTATTGAGAGCCTGTACCCCCAGTGGCCCCCCCAGTTGGGACCCTATACTTAATGATACATACATTAAACAACAAATGGTCGGCCCCCCATGATTAGAAGTTGCCACCCCAACGGCCCCCCCACTTGCCAAATCTTAGAGCCGCCACTGCCCCCAACCGTAAAATTATTTTCGTTCAAAAAGTAAGCTGATAAAAATATTAATGCCTACGACAATTGGAGTAGGTCAGTGGAGCAGTGCTTGTTCGGGGACGATCGAACCACTGCCATCACCTCCTCGAGCGTTGGGGCAGAAAATGCTGTGAGATGTGGGCCGTCGTAAGAAGAGAAAGTCGCCGGGCCCGCCGTGGCCGTCCTTATTCGAATTCTACTGATCTTTTCCTCGATGTGTCGGTGATAGTCCTCTGCAGTAAAGCCCGGATGAGCAGTCGAGTTGCTATCATCCTCCCCCAGAAGCGAGTTCAGAAGCTTCCAATTCGCCTTCTTGTCAGACTCGGCTCGGTGCAGATTGCTTGCAGTAGTTCCGACCTTTCTCCCTCACTAGACGCCGACTTGATCTAAGAGTATGGCGCCAATGGCTTCTGGCAGTAGCCTCCTTAATCGTCCCTCTGGACTTTTTGAAGACCCGTTCGGCCCGCCGTGTAAGCCGACGCGCCTGCCGACACTCTTCGTCATAGAACGGTCGGTAGGGTCGTACACGGACCGTCAACTCTGTGACCGGCGCTAGGTCATCAAGAATGCCAGATATCACGAAGTTATAGCACTCAGCTAGCTCCGATGTCGATTTCTCCTGCACGGTCAGAGAGCAAAGTTCAGAATCTCTAAGACGCTGTATGAATTGGTCTTTGTTGAACTGTTTCCAATTCCTCCGCCTCACCGTCTTATACTCAGGAGGTTGACACTCAACCATGGATTTCCAGCAAACAAGCTTATGGTCTGACAGGCCCGTTTCTATGACCGTGGTTTCTGTCATCGCCAGCTCCATCGGCGCAATGACAACGTCCAGTAGTCCTCCCAGATCATGGGTCGATTCGGCCACCAGCTGCTGCAAGTGGTATGTGTCCAGAATCTCATTGAAGCTCTGACTAGCACGCTCAGTGGGCCGCTCCAGGTGCAGGTTGAGGTCCCCAACTACATAAAATCCACAGCCACAGTTATAGGTCTCCAGCGACTCCAGCAGTGTGACAAATTCTTCAAAGAACCTCACGCACACGTGTTGGGACCCCGGTCGGTAGACAGCAACCAGAATAGCGGATCCCTTTGCGTCACCGACCCGATAGCAGAGATGTTCAAACGTTGTCGTCTTAAACTTGGTGGACAGTTTTGTGATACTGGTCCCATGTCTCGAGACGATTGCCAGCCCTCCATGGTTGACAGCGTTCAGAGTATCACTCACCATCGGACGAACCGCCTCAACAACGTTCAGACCCGAACCACGCAGCCTCTTGATGGCGGCTGAGTCCGAGTCTTCGTGCCACGTCTCTGTCAAAATAAGCACATGAAGGTGCCGTTCAACGATGAGGTCCACTACATTGTCCATCTTGTTCCCAATCGAGCGAATATTCTGAAAACCAAAGCTGAGCTCCCGTACCTTCAGGTTGAGATGGCGTTGAATCTTAGGGTAACAGAGTGACGACCGTCCTTCCTGGTTGAGACACTCAGTCCGGCTATGCTATGCTATGCTATGCCTCATGGCTTCACCCATATAATTGCTTCAAGCATTGCCATTGGTTGCCTGCAAAGAATTCCCAAGAGGAAATAAAATTATAGTTGTCGTTGCTATGGGAGGGCGGTTCTAATTTTGATTGACAGGCTATCTGCCGACCAATCAAAATTTGACCAGGAAATAACTTTATGGGGAAATTAATTTATATGACACCGGAGCTTAGAAAAACCACGCTCACATCGCAGGCACAAATAGGCTTAAAACTGCTCAAATAATCGACTCTAAAATATAATCTACATATACGATTACAAATTAAATATCAGAGCATCGGTTTACAAGGTTGGTTTTGTGCAAAAGATGCAATTAGCGCACAATAAAAGAGTCTTGACACAGCCATGGACAGTGTACTGGCGCATAATCAACGTAACCAAAAATCAGCTATAACTTTTGAAATACGCGACCAGCGTTCAAATTTCAGCTTTCGCCCATGCGCTAATTTATTGAAGATCGTATTTCAGTGAGATATTTAATGGATGGCTGTTAATAAAAGGAAAATAAGGGTTTTGAAGGTCCCATGGTAAGAATCAGATCTCCGGTAGATGCCCGTAGACGTGCGGCTATGACGCCGTAGATTCCAGTAGCTGATAACAATAGAGGAGAAATGCAAATTCTCCACAATAGTATTATCCTGCACTGCGAGCGAAGCGAGCATCTTTCTAGTAATGAATAAATATCTTTCCAAAGTGTTATAATAGCACAGTTTTTCGTTTCTTTCTATCGATTTCTTTATATGATTTTCTCAAATTAACCCATTTTTATTTTCTATATTTATTTGCCATATTTTGCACTGTGCTCTGGCTCAAATTTACTTTATTCGTATATTTCCGACCAGAATGCTTGTGGACTTAGCACACACCCTCAGAGCATTGCCTTCCTCAAGCGGTATCGACCCATTGAGGTTCCCGATCCAAGAGTTACCAGTAAGAAGTCATTGCCTAGAACCAAACATTATTGTGGCTTTTATTTGGGCATGTCACGAAAGCAATCAACGCCAAAAGCAACAACTACTTTGGTCGTCTCACCTGGCTGCTCCAAATGCCTCCAACGCGTGCAAGGAGTTTATAATGAAGAAGTGCAACGCACGGCTTTAACGCTTTTCTCTTCAAATTTCTTGAATGTCTCACGTACGTTCATAACACTAGGGAGGTTAATGGACGTGGAACTTCGCCTCACATACTCACATAGGCTACAGAAGTTTACTGGCAATTACTGCTAAGAATGTTATCGAGAAAAAACAAGTTTCTCTACCTATTGGATGGGTGATTGTTGTATATTACGTTGTAGATTCTTCTTCTTGAATTCCATATTTTTTCTGAAATACTTGTGACGTCAATAGATTGTCGTGTATTAATTCGGTATTTTTCATCAGAGGGGCACTCGTCATTAGGTTTCTTAGTAGACGTACGAGCAGGCGGAGCGTTCACACCAGATGCAATCTGCAATTCTAATGTACACAACAAATTGCATCCAAAGCATTTACCGTATAAAACTCGACCAAATAAGCTTTCCAATATTATTATATATGTCGAAAGCACAAGACACCACAGGTAAAGACAAGTTAATAATAATAATAATAATAATAATAATAATAATAATAATAATAATAATAAGGTTTAAAGTGGTTCAGTAGGGACTGCCCTGTGTGAGAACCACTGAGACAAGTTACACTGAGACAAACGCCAACGATAGACGCTATTGCTTTCTAAGTTTCTTTACCCTGAGAGTGTCATAAACGAGCAATTCAGAATTACGGAGACCCGTTTCCATTCTAATGTAAAATATCTCACTGTGCCCACTCTGTGACAGCAGTTGAGTTAAGAATAATCGTCATTCGTCAACGTGCACTATTATTTCAGTTTAATCTCCCCTATAAGAAACTTTGACACCAGAGAGAGATGTAATGATAAGGTGCAAAAATAAGTCTAATATCTCTTGCCGATGTGAAACTAAAGAGCGTGTACAATAATTATGCAATAGAAGCACCATGAAATGACATGCAGTAAATGGGAAGTTTATACCAGTTGTCTCTAGTAATGTTCGGAAACGTTTACTTGATTTCAAACTGAGTAAGCACGTGCTTTAATTAAAGTTGGAACAAATAGGATTTGTATACACCCTCGCCATGGTCATCATAACCGTCTTCTAAAACGCCAACATGGCGGACAGGCAGTGTTGTCCATTTGTAAATCCTTGCGGACTGTATTTAACAATTTTATTTCTATATAAACGCTCCAATGCATTCTCTTTTACTTTGCTAATTGGAGGAGTTGAGCTCCCTTCTCTATGATTCTTGGTTCATCTCGTTTTCCTTCCTTGAATGGTGGTGTGACTTCCCTGGAACATAATAGTCTGATCTCTCCAGCCTTGCGATACCTCCTCAGTCCTCTGATTAATTGATTATCAGTGCAATCGACTGCCCAATTTCATTCACATCTCTTACAGAATCATTGCATATACGAGTAAGCCATCTAATCATGAGCTCTTCTTCAGTTTTGAAATCTATCAAGACCTTAATAACGTAATCTCTTAGACAGGCTTTATCTGTGAGCATGTCACTTTTTGTGTATTAGAAATTGTAACAACTACATTCTTAACGGTAGTTATATTCTAAATAGCCAATAATATTATAACAATCACTATTACTATTTTATTCAATATAGCGTGAACTATCGGAAAATATGTAGAAAAGTTTGACGGATTTGAAAACATTTGACATTTCGGATTTGAAAAATTTGACATTTACCTTTGCAAATTAGACCTATTATATGAGCTGTGAACTCTTAATTCCTGTCTCAAAATATGCATAAATTTCCACACTGTTGAAGCCCTCCGTGAATAATAATATAATATAATATGGTTTTATAGATATATCTATGCCCTATGGTATATAATTCCGTGATTTAATTAAAATAACGTTGAATCAGCCGTCGATTCCTTCAGTTGTTAACCCTCAAGCTGGGGTCCTATGGTGCCCCAGTCATGGTTTTTATTGGGTAACTTTTCGGCTATTTATGATATTCAAAAACGGTTTAGTGAATTTGCAGGTTGGATATTGCTTCCGGTTTGGGTAAAATAAAATCGATCTGATAACAAGTGTATTTTTTTAAATGTTCATTTCGTGTTGGGGTCCTTTGGTACCCCGTTTGAATTTCACGCAGAAGGTTGTTTTAGCCAATGTTTAGATTTGTTAGACTTTTAAAATATTCATAGAATTTCTGAATATCAACGTATTTAATTGTATGGCAGGTACAAGTGGATGATTGTGTAGTGATTGTCATCAAGTAAGTAGGGCTATACACCATACTGCATACCCAAACTATTAACCTACCGTATTAGTCCACTTGATGACTATTGCTATATTTACATTGTAATGTTACTATACTTGCTGGAATTTTGTAGTTTTTGCTGTATACAGAAGTTATTAGCAAGCTGTAATTCATGTATATAGTTACAGAGCTGTGCAAACTGTACAGCAGATACTGGCAGCTGTTGAAAGTGACAATGACGGCTGCAGCTCAAATGATAGTACAGATTCTGAGTATGAAGATCACAGGTCAGAAGTTACTGAGCAAAATGACACCGAAGGCACTGATGAGCAAAAGAGTACAGAATCTGCACCGGGCGATGACGCTCCTATCACTCGCCGTTTGAACGCCACAGAGAGAGGTATGGGTCATAGATGTCGCGAAGGTGGTCGCCGGGGCACCTCATCTTCATCGGGGACTTCAGGATCTGTGCGGCAGCAACACGATAAGGCTGGCATATCCTCTGATGTACCATTTATTGGTAAAGATGGCTTAATTTCTTGGAGAAATCCAACGCCAACTAGGAGACACCGCAATCAAGATATCATACATACTATGGTCATACTATGCGTGGTGTAATTCTGGATCACGATACATTATAGCTATGGAGACCATGCAGTTGTACCTAACTTCAAACATTATCAACAATATTAATGTACATTGCAAACCAAAAGCGAGGCAGACAGAAGGATAGGCAAATGGAATGAAAGAACCCAGATTAACAACATGACGAATGGAATCCAGTGACTGACAACGAAATTCTCGTATTTTGTGGTCTCTATATTTTACCTGGAGTCTAGAAGAGTAGCCATGAGCCTCAAAGTAGCCTGTGGCCAACGCACGAAGGAAGACCAATATCTATGGCAACGATATCGAACCCAGTTGGGTGATATCATGAAACGCAAGAGATTTTATGACAAATCGACTACCGGTAGACAATTAAGACAGGAGGATGACAAGTTAGCTGCTTTTCGCGACGTTTGACTAATGTTCATATCTCAGCTGCCGAAGATTTTTATTCCAGGGTAAGACCTGTGTGTTGACGAACAACTGGTGGAATATCATGGCAAATGTAATTTTCGCCAATATATCCCTTCAAAACCGACCGTGTACGGGACTAAAATTTGGCGGTGTTGTGATTTTGCAACATCGTATCCACTTGCTGCAGATATCTACTTAGGAAGGCAGAAGAATGCAGAAAGAGAAGTCGGACAGGGCGCACAAATAGTCAAAAGTCTGACACGTGGGCTTCCGCAGAAATATGTCCAGGGGTGCAAAACAGGGTCTTGTGACGAAATAAACAAGGAATTTTACTTATTTCAAAACTTCACAATTTTTCAGGGGTGCAGTTGCGCCCCTTTCTCCCCTCCGGACGACCATAGTCTGGCTGGGCCTTATTTAAGATAATTATGCATTGAATGCTATGCAAACTTCATCTAGTTGTGCTTAAGATCGCTAGTTTTCAGTAAAGGTAAATGGGGTACGAAACTTCGAAAGGATCCCAGTTGGTCAGATTAAGGCGTAAAATATGTCGGTCGCTTGAAAGTTAATTTTGCATTTTGTGTATAGGCATTTGTTGACGACAAATTCAAAGAAAAATGCACAGTTTGTACAGCGATGCTCTTCTTTCTTTCCTTCCGTCGTTCCCTATTGGGTTGGACGATGGGTCTGAATGAGTTCCTTCCACTTATGTCTATCTCTTGATGCCTTGGTCATTTGGATGAAGTTCATTTGCATTTCTTCTGCATCCTCTTTTAAGTTTTCAATCCATGTTTTTCTTGGCCTTCCTTTTCTTCTTTTCCCTTCAACATAGTTGTACAGTGCTTTCCTTGGTAGTCTTCTTTCTTTCATTATTTCAACATGACCAAACCATTTCAGTCTTCGTTTTTGTATTGGTTCAAGTATAGTTTCTTTTTGCTTTGTCTTTTCTCTGATCATTTCATTTCTTATTCCAGGATAATAATAATAATAATAATAATAATAGTAATAATAATAATAATAATAATAATAATAATAATAATAATAATAATAACGACATCAACAATTAATAATAGTTATCTCGCCCCCCGTTAAGCCTCCAAAATCGCCTTTCGCCGAGCATATGTCTGGAATGGATTTTCTGCCATTCATTCGACCTCAAAAAGCCGCCATCCGCGCTTCTCGCCCTCGCCATCAAGTCATTGGGTTTGTTACTATGTAATTTGACTTCGTTAATCTCGCCATTGCCACGACGGTACATTCAATGTAATGCCAATGCTTTCGTTATACTATACTGTTAGGTACAGTATACTGGTCGAGTCCTTTTGAAAACGCTCGTTTTAGACACATGTACACTGTAGACAGGTTACAGTTCAGTTCATCAGATAACTGCTGGTATTGGCATCAGAATGTAGAAGTGGGTAAGGCGAGGCAGCAGTTTCGTGTACAGAAATCCTGTCGTGTACTGGAACTTGTTGCCGATGTCGTATAAATATATTTCCCCCATAAAATTATTTCTGGGCGGATCCTGCGGTTGCTAGGGAAATAAAATTATGCGGCATACGCATAAATTTATTTCCGTATAAATTTATTTCCGCCTATCAACATACCATCTAAAAATAGCTTTAATCACTATAATGCATACGGTTTGTAGCAAGTAATAACTTTATTTACTACATATAACTATATAGCCTACTGTTGGTGGGAAAATAAAATTATAACCGGTGACAAATTTATTCCTATCTATCTATACCAGTATCTAGCATTGGTTGGAAATGAAATCATATCCTATGGGTAATAAATTTATTTCCTACCTATCGACACGTAACTACATAGCCTGCTGCTGGTGGGGAAATAAAATTATAGCCGGTTATAAATTTATTTCCTATCTATCTGTACCTGTATCTAGCATTGGTTGGAAAGGAAATCATATCCTACCCATATACACATATAAGCTTATAGCCTAATGTAGTGGTTAGGTTTTTGAATAAGAGACAGTAAAGATGAATTTAGGATCAGTCGGAGTTTATGGTAGATGCTAGTATTGTTCATTAGGAACTGGAATTATGTAGCACCAGCATTACTTGAAATGATCATCTAGCCACAAGCAGAACTAAAAAGGGAATGACGTGTAGCCAAGCAAACATGACAATGGCAGTGTCGTTTGATGGAATTTTGGCAGGAAACATGTTAAGTGACAATGAAATAAATGCTGCTCAATTTACACTGAGAAAGCAATGTAATGCTCTTCAAGGTATGCAGGATACGTTGCTGGGAGAAACCTTCACATACACAGCTTTGCCAGTTGAAATGCTTCAGATCTTACATGGTGGTTGTCTACATTGCATACTCATCAGCACATTCGGCTGCACTGATGGAAAAGTGAAGATATATGATTCGCTCAAGAGAGGAGCGCCTGCTATGCACGTTCAGTTGCAGATCGCCACGTTAATGTGTTGTCCACTGAAGAAAATTCTATGTGAATATCAGCCTTGCCAGCAGCAGGAATGTAGGATTGTAGGGGTTAAGGTAATTACATTACACTACAGTGCGCTATAGAAGTCACAGAAGTCATTCGGTAGAGACAGTCAAAACAAGGCACATGACAGCGTATCAGCAGACCGGCAGAGAAGATCGTCGGTCAACCACTCAACAACTCAAAGAGCGAACGCCACTCAAACACAGTCGAGTCAAGTATCACAAGACAAGCCACACACACACATACAAGGACACATACACACACACCCACACTAAGAGGAACAACAGGGATAAGAATTATTATTATTATTATTATTATTATTATTATTATTAATATTACCCCATCTGATCCCACAGTCCCATATTAGGGACAGTCACATAAGTACTCACACAGAGAAAGCGTTTTGTGAATAAATCCTTGTTACTTACACGTTTATTACAGGTGATAATAGGTAACATTTCAAGATAATTTTTAGCTGCCTAAGTGGTTTTAATTAAATTTTATTAGAATTTAAACTGTCGTGATACCGCAAGTTTTCGATTGCAGAAATTTTCAATGATAAAAGCTATAATAAATTATATTTGTTTGCAATATTTCCAAATTTTGTTGTATTAAATTAGTTAACTGTTATGTATGTTATTAGTTCATAAAAAAGTTTGGAAGTGAATATAATATTTCCATAAAAAATTTATATTGAAACTCGCGTCCCGTATATGGGACTGTGGGAACGTACGGGTAGGGCTAGATAATATGCATATAAGCACTTACTGTGTTTAGCTGAAGTATGCCAAAACTACAAATGGACAATGCCTGTTTCAAACATGGTATTCTATCCACCATACTGACTCTCTTCTGCCATTTCATGTTTTTGTATTGCACTGAATGGTGTATATTATCACATATTTTCAGATTTACATTAGCATGTATTCTGTTATCGCTGCTATAGTAATCTAACCATCTTCACTATATTTACAGATCTTTATAACACTCATTAAGTTTTAAAATTCTGAACAGTCAGATGAATGACAGGTAGCCTATATATATATATATCTTTACAAATTTTTAGAGCAAGATTAAAACCCATCTTTTTGACCGGGCTTATCCACCATAGACTGTCACCCGTTTGTCCGGCCGGATACCCTGGATTTGACCTGGATCTGTAGTGATTTGGATTTGGTGTGCCATCGGTTGATGCTCCTGTGCATTATGAAAGTGGCGCTATAGAAGTTTAAGATTATATATATATATATATATATATATATATATATATATATATATATATATGAGATGACCATCTGTCTGTCGTGGAGACAGACAGTGCTGATGAATAATGTGACCTTCCCCTGATGATACACAATATGTCTGCCGTTCAACTTCTTGCATTGGCTACAGCTACAATCAGGACTCGCAATATTACAATATTAGAGGCAGTGATGATGACAGCACAGAAGTCAGTTTGACATTTCTTATATTGTGTCTGAATCCCTAAGGTCTGGGATCAGTCCTGGAAGGACAATACAGCAAAAACGAATACCAGCTGAAAAATACTACAGCCATATTTCAAGCAGATCAAGAAGAGGAATGGTCGAATGGAAAAGATCTTCAGTATGGTGATAGAGTTGCTCATCCGTGGAAGCCTGTTGTGTTATGGGAGGTGGCATCCGAAGCTCATTGGTGGTCAATGCCCTTCAAAGCAATGGATTCAATTATATCTTGTGATATAATCATCTGCCGACAATAACCGTTTGAGTGAATACAAGTTGGCAAAAGTGTTGCCATGTCTAAACCAGCCAAATGAGAAGTTCTTTCCATGCGAACAAGACCTACCGTTACTGTTTTGTTCATGGTGTAGGCTATGTATGTTGTCGGATGTGAGACAAAGTGGAACATGGGGCTGCCGAGAGTACCACCCACCGTCCCTGTTGCTATTGTTCTGCAAAAGAACGAACTGTCTACTTGAAGTGCAACATTGGATTCACATTTCATGCTTCACCGTATGTCAAAGAGGTAGAAGAGCATGTGACACCTTGGAAAATCTTGGTCGTCAATCTTTTGTTATGGATCCATTATACTCTTTCTTACTGCCTGGAGTCTTGTTCTTTTAAAATAAAATCCTTGATCTTGCTGAAAATTAGTTATTAACTCTCTAGAAATTTTTCTGATTATATAGGATCAGCATGTAATTGAACTTTGAGTCAAATGCTATAATTGAAGATCCCCTACCCGTACGATCCCACAGTCCCATATATGGGACACCTTGAAAAACCTAGTTACCATTAAAATATTTCATAACTGGTCTGGATATGCTTTCATTTTAGCTTATACACTGCAAATATTGCATTAAATTTAATTTTGAATACAAGACTAAAAGTTGGGATCAGATGGGTTACTATTGTCATCACCAATCGTCGTCATCATTGCTATTGAACTTTATTGAACGTTATTAATATTAGGTTGTATTCATATCAAACGGACATTGTAGTCAGCGAACAGCATGTGACTTTCTAGAATCATCTTCGAACGAACATTGTAGCCGATAAACATCATATGACTAGGAACAGTCTGGAAGTGTCCTAGATAGCGAACTATGTATACTAAGAAGCTTCTAGAATGTACTAGTTCTTGAACTACATGTGACTTAACATATGAGCTTTGTATGATAATGAAATGAAATGAAAAGGCCTCTCGGGGTCGACGGAGTCAGTTACGATCGAGCAGCGGGAGGAGTCAGTTCCAATCGAGCAACAGAAGAAGCAACAACCTCGACAGCAAGCTAAGGGGGACCAACCGTTCTACCGACGACAGTCAAGTTGGGGGTTCACCAACTGACCGCGCCAACATAGCTGCTCGAGAGAACTGACGACGTCGACGCCGGGAGCCGTGAAACTACAACGCTTCGTTGTTCCTGCTAGTTCCCTAGAGCGTGTGCCATCCAAGGCATACGCTTCAGGAAGGTTGTGCCGACTGTGGCATTTTTGCGATAACATTTGCAGTCGATATTTGCTTGGGAAATGATGTATACACAATATGTTATGATCAGACGCTAATGCGTCACCACTTCTATGCTTGCCTTCGGCAGGGACATTCCACCCACCCATTCCACCCACCCAACGTATGGACGCTGGCATGTGCGTTCACAGATGCAGGCAAATTACAACATCAGTTTCCATATTTTGTACCTGCAGATTACCTGATAACAGGGTTGAAAAGATGGCGCAGTGTGGTAGGTGCAAAGAGTGGTTTCACGTGTCCTGTCAGCAAGTGCCAAAGGCTTTGATTGGAACCAAGAAGACGTGGAATTGTTCTACATGTGTCATGCAACGATAGGAACAAACACTTCGGTGCGGCAGTAAAGTGAAAAGACTTTCGCATAGTTCTCAAATATGCATTAGTCCCCTCCTTTCTTTCCACGTTGATTTCCATTAGTAGACATAGTCATAGTTATTTCTTTTAGAGATTTTTGGCTGTATTCAATTTGCCAGTCTTGTGAGCCAGCGCAGGATTTCACGTGCACGTGCGTAATGTCTTAATTATATGATCAAAATAATTTTTCGTCATATCATGAGTATTCTTGAATAAACTAAGCTTGTATCCAGCAATCACAATTTAAATTGCCAGGGTATAGATAGACAGGTAGGCTACGATATAAGTTTATTACCGGCTATAATTTTATTTAACCACCAGCAGCAGGCTATTTAGTTATGTGTAGATAGGTAGGAAATAAATTTATTACCGGCTATAATTTTATTTCCCCGCCAATAGTAGACTATATAGTTATGTCGATAGGTAGGAAAATTTAGTCCTTACATTCTTTCTAACTCATCTGGCATCTCTAAACAATTATATATACAGATCAGGCGCCCATGAAGTATATTTATTTTCAATGGATCATACAATTTTTCTAGTTTTTACAGATAATTAATTGACCTGGCTCTAGTTCAATTTTGATTTGGTGCGCCATCGGCTGAAGCCCTGGGCATTATGATAATAATTATAATGTGATTTTAAGTGGTTTTTGAGGCTAAGCAAGTCTGTGTGAAAACCACTGATATGATAGTGGCGCCATAGAAGTTAATTGACAATCCAATGAATGTACGAGGATGAGCAACAAAAAATTCATTGCAGAACAATATAACAGTCAGCGTAATACAACAGTTAACAGAAAGTGTTATTGCAATTTCTATGTCATTAAATGTAAACTTTAAGCTGCTTTGTCAAATGCAAACTTGAAACTACTTTGTCAAAATCGCGATTGACCAAATTCGAAAAACAAGTGTTGGATAGGACGATTGATTGACTCTCAACGGCAGCCAATCACCGTAGTTATAGGTAATGAATATTTATGGTATTGTGAATATGCATGCTATTTGCGTATGTGCTATGCCTCATGGCTTCACCCATATAATTGCTTCAAGCAGTGCCATTGGTTCCCTGCAAAGAATTCCTAAAAGGAAATAAAATTATAGTTGTCGTTGCTATGGGAGGGCGGTTCTAATTTTGATTGACAGACTATCTGCCGACCAATCAAAATTTGACCAGGAATTAACTTTATGGGGGAAATTAATTTATACGACACCGGCACAGGGCAATAAAACTGTCATTTGCAATGAACAACAGCCGCCCGCCCCGTTGATTGGTTGACGATTCAAAACTGTAGGCCTATCACTATACTGGCCGTGAAACTCTGCATCGAACCTTTACGTGTGATTCCAGCCTCAGTGCCAGATCGCTGACGTCGCGGCCGGTAGAGTGTTTAGAATAATTATTGTGCTATAAGCTACAAATGGCTTATCATACAAATTATTGTGCTATAATTTACAAAAGAAAACTGTTTTGTCTATCTGCTGCACACAAAAAAGAAATTTGAGTCTATTATGAATTATGAAAACAATAAGTCCAAAAAGCAACAGGAAATAGTTGCAGTAGCTGTTTTTTGCTCAATTTGATCAATCAGCTAGTAGGCAAACTGTAGGCGACAAAATTGCTGCCAATGAGAAATGGCTGGAATTTAGTGATAGTTCGTGCAAAAAACAGCTTTGACTGCCGTTCAGGACTTCAGGGCAGCATTCTGATCTCGAGGCTGCTTTGCTAGTTTGGTTTTCATCTGCCAGATCACAGAATGTTGCAATAACTGATGCTGTTTTGCGAGAAAAATCCAAGCAGTTCGGCAATGAGCTTGGAATAACAGACCACTTATTCCAACGGCTGGATGTAGAGATTTAAAGTTCGCTCTGGAATAACAAATCAGACGATCTGTGGTGAAAGCGCTGGTGTCGACCCAAACATCATTAGTCGAGGACATGACTGGGCAGCAGAATGGATAGCAGGATATGCATTACGTGGTGTTGTATACCGTGTAGAGAGACTGTGATGATCTTACTTATTAAGTTAATGATTAGCCGGAAACAGACTAGAGTGGGAGTTCCGGTTCTAGCTCTGTAATTGTACTTTATTCGATTTTCATTTTATTAAATAAAATCTGTAAAATTCACCGTCTCGATCTGCAATCAACGCTAACTTCCATCGTGTATGTATCAATTGGGGGCTCGAGCTACGGAAATGACCTGTGGCTTCGTATATTTTCAAGAAATTGAAGATTTTTGAGTACTTTTATGGAAGACACGAGTTCGCCGTGTGCAGGAAAAAAGTTAAGTTCTTTCTTTCCTTGAAATACGTAAAGACTGATCGAACTATATCAATTTGATGATTAATTGTGACTGTGGAACAAGTTATCTACTGAGGGTGCAACGGATGTTCCATATTTTTGTTGATTGTGGAAAATTTTTGGAGAAAAATCATTGCCATTATTCTCTGTAGTACGGTGTCTATGTCTGTTCGGCTAGGCGTCCGTTTGGGGTGAATTCAGAGCTTTTTGCCAGTATATATCTTTTTGATACCGGAAAGTTGTGGAAGTTTATTGTATCATTCAATCTTGATTGAATTGTGATTGAAGATATTTTTTTCTTGGACCAGCCAAGATTTGTGTCAAGGATCTTCATTTGAGTGAGTCCATTGTGGGCTTAGAGTTGACTACGGTCGCTACCTTCGTGGCACTTGGTTGCCGAAGAATTTTCAAGTACTATCTTCATTGGCACGGGGTTGCCGAAGATTTTCTATTCGAATTTTCCGCTCAGAAGGACAGTGAGTATCTTTGTGGGCACTTGGTTGCCGAAGATTTTTTCTATTCGAATATTTGTGTGGAGTGACAGCTTCATTATTTTGCTGGCACTTGGTTGCCAAAGAATTGTCGTCGTATTTTCCAAAGCACACGGTTGCTGGAAAATTCATCCAAGATTTCTATGCTATCGACTCAGTGTCGATATATATATTCAGTAGCACCAAACTACTGAATTTACTCAATTGGTCGTCATATTTTCGAAGCACGTGGTTGCTACTCAATTGGTCGTCATATCGAAGGTCAATGGTCAAGGTGTTCTATATATATCAGACGTGTCGAGAGAACAAAATTTTGTCGTTGAAGGAACTCTCAAGTCAAGTGGAAACCATCCACAACCTATACTAAATTGCTGCCTGAAGCAAAATTATAATCATTTGCTGCCTGAAGCAAAATATAATTATTGCTACCTGAAGCAAACTATAATTACTTGCTGCCTGAAGCAAATTAATTGTTACCATCCATAACCTATAATTGTTTGCTGTTGACGCAGATTAATTTTTTGCTGTTGAAAGAGATCATATTTGAAGTGTTGTATAATTTTGTAATTGCTTTCAAATTTTTATTATGGAAACGGTAAATGTAAATCCAGTAATTATTCCAGTTACTTTGGATACTGTTTTTGATTTGTCTATTGAACAATTAAGGGATGAACTTACTAAACTTGGACAGGATGTGCGGGGTTGGTTGAAGCCTGCAATGCAGAAGAGGTTGACCAAACTGTTGTCAGATAAGGGTTCGGGAGAATCCCTTAGTGAATTGCAATTGAAGCTTAAGCAACTAGAAGAAGACAAACGTTTGGAGGCAGAAAACAAACGCTTGGAGGTGAAAAGAGAGATGGAACGAGAAAATAAACGTTTGGAGGCAGAACGAGAAGATAAACGTTTGGCAGGCGAAAGAGAACGAGAAGATACACGTATGGAAGCAGAAGAACGAGACAGAGAAAGAAGACATGCTTTAGAATTAAAGGCTATAGAAATTAAAGAGTTAGAATTGAAAAATGCAGCCAATAAGGATTTTCCTAAGACAAAATTGGAGGGAGATTCTGTTAAATTTTGTAACGATGTGAAGTTTGTTCCAAGATATTCCGAGTCGGTAGATATTGAAGATTACTTGTTAGCATTCGAAAAAGCTATGGCTGTTCACGATATTCCTAAATCTACGTGGGCGGGATTGGTTTACCTACCTTTGACTGGGAAAGCATTGAATGTATTTCGTGATTTGTCTATTGATGACAGTAAAGACTATGATTTGTTTAAACAAGCTTTACTAAAAACATTTGAACGTGTACCTGAATTCTATAGACAGAAATTTCGTAATTTAAGTAAGGGATTTCAGGAAACTTTTTCTGAGTTTGCGTTTAGATTGAACAATCCTTTTACTAGATGGATGCATAGTACTGGTTGTGATAATGATCTTGATAAACTTATAGAGGTCTTTAAAATAGAACAATTTGTCAAATGTCTATCTTTCCAGATGAAACAATGGGTTCTAGATAAAAAACCTTGCAGTTTAAGAGAAGCGGCCAGGTTGGCTGATGAGTATTTTGTGTTGCACAATGCTGAAAGCTCATTTAAACCAAAGAACTACGAAAGTTCATTTTCTTCCAAATTTAAGAAGTACGATGGAAATTTTGATTCAGGACGAAAGGGAGAAGGAAATTCCAGTGGAAATTTTAGAGATGCACCTAAAAGTTTTTCGGGGTGGTCTCCCAAGTCACCTAAACTTGTGAAAAGTTCTGGGGATAAATTTGGTTCGCAGATTCACTGCAACTATTGTAAAAGTTCTTCACACACTTTATCTAATTGTCCTAAATTGAGGGAGAAGAGAGAACGGGTGAAACTAGAAGGTAGAAGTTCACCTAAAATGTGAATTTGGTAAACATTGAGTCTAGATGTAATTCTGATAAGAATTTTTCAAAGAGTGAATTTGATGCTGTGAAATCAGACTCTAAGGATTTTGAGAGTGTTGTTGATCCGCAATTTCAAAAGTTTTGTTCGAAGGGTTTTTTGTGTAAGAATGATGGTTCATGTCGTGAAGTGGTTTTGCTGAGGGACTCAGAGTTTGGTTCGCAAAGATGTGCTAGAATTAGATGAATTTATGAGCACTGACGAGTGTAGATTGATTCGGTGTGTAAGATGGATTAGTTACTGAAATTCCCTTGGTGGAAGTGAATTTAAAGAGTACTTATGTAAATGGAATTGTGTTGCTTGGAGTTATTGATCACTTGCCTGTGGGAATTGACTTTTTAATTGGAAACGATTTAGATCCAAATTCAACTATTTCAAGCGTGAATGTGATTACTAGGTCACAAACGAAGAAATTACAGCAGGTCGAATGTAAAACTGTTTCTGATGATACAATTGTTTGTCATGATAAGATCTTGAACAATACTGATGATGGTGGAGTTTTTAAATTGCAGACTAAAGTTGAACAAGAAACTGATTTAGATTTGTCTGAATTATTTTCTGATAACACTGTGTTGAATACTGATGACAATGAACATGAAGTAGAACTGAATGTACCTGTTGAAGATGTGTTTTCTGATTTACAACTGAACTGTGTGAATCGTAAAGATCTGATTAAGTTGCAGAGAACTGATAAATCTCTGAAGTCTTTGTACGATTTAGTTTCAGATGATTGCAATGTTGATAAGGGTAATTACTTTGTAATCCAAAATGATGTTTTGACTAGAATTTGCAGAGATCAATCGAGTCACGAGGCTGATTTGGGGCTCAATCAAATTGTTGTCCCTACTGTGTTAAGAGAGAAAATCATTTATTTAGCTCATGATATCCCAGCAAGCGGCCATTTGGGGATGCAGAAGACATTGAATCGTTTAAGAAGAAACTTTTGGTGGCCGGGAATTTGTAAAAATGTCAGAAATTATTGTAAAACTTGCGAAATTTGCCAGAGATTGGGAAAGGGTAATTTGAAGTCTAAAGCTCCTTTGATTAGCTTGCCGATTATCTCAGAAGCTTGGTCTCGAATTGCAATAGACGTGGTAGGACCACTCAGTATTTGTAAAAATTCTGGTAATAAATATATACTAACAATTCTTGATTTAGCTACTCATTTTCTGATGGCTTTTCCGTTGAAAACGTACTCTGCACAAGAGGTTGCAAAGTGTTTGATTAATGCGTTTTCTTTATTTGGTTTTGTACGAGAGATATTGTCGGACAATGGTTCGAATTTTGTTTCTGATGTGTTGCAAATTTTCATGATGGAATTTGGGATACACCATATTAAGACAAGTCCATACCACCCGGAAACAGATGGAAATTTGGAACGTTTCCATAGAGTTATGAAAGACATGTTGAAATCTATGGTTGGGGATAATTTTGATAACTGGGATGAGGTGTTACCTTGGATCATGTTTGCTTACAGAGAGGTCCCAATCCAAGGGTTAAAATTCTCAGCTTTTGATTTGATGCTAGGACGTTATGTGATAGGTCCATTATCCTTAATTAAGCAGTTTTGGTTATCAGATACTGTTGATGAAGTGTTGGATAAGTCTAAAAAGACTAATTTAATTGATTTTGTATTGGATTTGCGTGAGAAAATTCAGTGTTCCTTGAAAGCAGCTAATGAAAATACTTTAGTTGCTCAGGCTAAATCTAAAACTTGGTATGATAAAAGGCCAAATCGAATTATTTTAATCCTGGTGATACAGTTTTAGTTTTACTTCCGCTGAGAGGGAAACCTTTGCAGGCGAAGTATTTTGGTCCTTATCAAGTTTTGGAAAGGAGGGGGAAGTTGACTATGTCATAGCGACTCCGGATAGAAAGAAAAGTAAACGTGTTTGTCATGTTAACTTAATGAAGGCATATAAGGAACGTGATGTATCAATTTTGTGTTTTTGCGATTTGCCAGAATTGAACTTTGGTGTTAATTTGAAGAGTTTGAATGATGATAATTATGTGTCGGTTATTAATAATGAGAAGTAATCAAAGAAAGTTTATGCAAATTGTAACATTGATGTAAGGAGTGATGTTAAAGTGAATGTAGTATCTAATGACAGTACAAATTGTGTGCTTGATGAATTATGTGATTTTGAGGATGATTATACTTTATCTGAGTTAACCGAGTCAGGTGAAAAGGTAATTCATAATTTAGTAGAGAATTCTCAATTGGATTCTGTTTTGAAGTCCGAACTTTATTCTGTTTTGATTTCTTTTGCACATGTGTTTAGTAATAAGCCAGGTTGTACAGAGTTAGTTAAGCATTCTATTAAATTAGTGGAAGGGGCGAAGCAGAAACCTTATCGGTTACACCCTGATAAACTGAAGAGAGTTGAGAAGGAAAATGAAGAATTATTAAACTTAGGGATAATTGAAGAATCTGATTCAGAATGGGCGGCACCAATTGTTGTGGTTAAGAAAGCTGATAATTCGGATAGATTGTGTACTGATTTCAGGAAATTGAATTTTTTAAGTTGTTCTGATTCTTTCCCTATGCCTCGAGTAGAGGATTTGATTGATAAAGTGGGAAAAGCAAAATACTTAAGTAAACTTGATATGACTAAGGGATTTTGGCAAATTCGTTTGGATGAAAATTCAGTTCCTCTAACTGGATTCGTGACGCCAAATGGTCACTATCAATGGAAATTTATGAGTTTTGGCCTAAAGGGGGCGCCTGCTACGTTTGCCAGGTTAGGGAAAATGTTAGTTAAAAGTATTCAAGAGTTTTGCGATGTTTTCTTTGATGACTTGATTGTGTTCAGTGCTGATTGGGTTAGTCATGCCAAACATTTAATTGAAATCTTGACAAGGGTGAAAAACGACAATTTGACTTTGAATCCAAAGAAGTGTACTTTTGCAAATGCGAAGGTTGACTTTTTGGGTCATCATTTGGGTTTGAATACTGTTCAGCCGTTAAAAAAGAAGATTGAAGTTTTGGTAAATTTTCCGAGGCCTACCTCTAAGAAACAAGTTGCTTCCTGGTTGGGTTTAGCGGGATACGACAGACGATTTTTACCTCATTTTTCGGAAATAACTTTACCGTTGACTAAATTGCTTAAGAAAAACCAAATTTTCGAGTGGTCGGAGGAGGCCGAAAGTGCTTTTGTGGAATTGAAATCTAGGATGTCATCTAGACCGATTTTGAAACCTCCTGATTATTCTAGAAGATTTTG
Organism: Metaphire vulgaris; assembly: GCA_018105865.1. Taxonomy (NCBI): domain Eukaryota; kingdom Metazoa; phylum Annelida; class Clitellata; order Crassiclitellata; family Megascolecidae; genus Metaphire; species Metaphire vulgaris. The sequence continues at coordinate 201,428 of JACLAT010000068.1, forward strand.
TTTGGCTGTTGATGCTTCTAAATATTGTGTGGGAGGGTGTTTATTTCAAGAGTATGACAATGTCGAACATCCTGTGTGTTACTTTAGCAGAAAATTGGACAATCATCAGATTAGATATACGACTGTAGAAAAAGAGGCTTGGGCTCTTATTGTTGCGGGTCGAATGTTTGCTGTGTATTTTGGGTCAAATCCTGTTACCGTATTTTCAGATCATTCTCCATTGCAGTTTTTGAACAAAATGTCTAGTTGTAACCAAAAATTATTTCGTTGGAGTTTGGAATTGGATCAGTTTTGCTTAGAAATTAAACATAGACCAGGAAAAGATAATATTATACCTGATATGTTAAGTAGGATTGATTCATAACTATTATTAATTGATGTTGTAATTTTTGGATTAGTTAAGTCATTTAACTTGTGATTTCATAATGTATGTATTAGCTTAGGTGGATTTTTATATGTTTGTACTTGATGATTTTTGTAATCCAAATCACTCCTAAGAGGGAGGGAATGTTGTATACCGTGTAGAGAGACTGCGATGATCTTACTTATTAAGTTAATGATTAGCCGGAAACAGACTAGAGTGGGAGTTCCGGTTCTAACTCTGTAATTGTACTTTATTCGATTTCATATTATTAAATAAAATCTGTAAAATTCACCGTCTCGATCTGCAATCAACGCTAACTTCCATCGTGTATGTATCAGTGGTCTACAATCTGGACGTGACTGGATTGTACTACAGGATTCCGCCTGATCGATCGCTCACAACTGCAGAAAAAACTAGGGGCGTAAAAAAGCCGAAGGATCGAATATCGGTGATGCTGTGTACAAACGCTGACTTCACTGATAAGCTGAGACCACTAGCCATTGGCATAGATGTAAACAACGTTTTTTATGTTTTTTATTTTGTCTTAAAAACATGTTTTTTTAATGTTCTTAAAGTTCCTTATGTTTTTTTATCTTAATTCCTGCATATCAATTTATGTCAATTTCCTAGTCCTGAGCGTCCTAAAATTTTGTTATCAATTCATTCTGAGCGAATTCGGGCTAATCTTCTTCGTGATTCTGCTGAACTAATGTAGCAAGGGATCACATATTAAAATCAGTCAATTTTATTTCAATATATGTCCAGTGATGTTAACAAGGACTGATAAGAACCAGGATAAGGACCAGGATAAGGACAAGGACTGACCCCCAAGGACTACAGTGTAGGACAAGAACAAGGACGAGGACCGACCTTTAAATTTTAGTAAACACTTCCTATATATTTGTAGATTTTCACAAAAGATATACAAACAATAGGCCATATAGCTAACTAACTAACGAATACAAAGACTGCACCGAAATACGATATCACCTTTTTCTTGGGTAGACGCTGAGATATTTAGAAGGTGTTTGCTTTAATTAAAAATATGAATAGTATTAGGCCTAGCACTTACTTTGTGAAGGCACTTGTGACTGATATCTTATCTTGGAAGCGTTTGTTACATTTCTTACAAACAGGGCCTCCGAGAGGGGCAGGGGCGGGGGCAACTGCATAGGGCCTGGCGGTCTTGGGGGGAGGCCCAAGCCGATGACGAATATGTACAATTAAGAATAACATCAATAATAATAGAAAAGTAAGGGGCTCGGCAAGTAAGGAACAGGACAAGGATTAACATCACTAGATATGTCAAATGCGTTTTGCTACTGATGGACAATGCACACAGTCACATCATTCCAGAAAATTTGAATAGCGTACGCTGCGAATTTTTGCCGCCCACACCACCAGTCATTGGATGCTGGCAATCCTTGCAATTCATTTCTCATTATCATTTGTGATATAATGTTAAATAGGAATTGCCTAACACCTTTTCTAATTCTAAACCAGGCAGCTATTAATTTCATTGATTTTATTGGTCCTTTTTGATTTTTACACACATTCATTAGAAGATGTACTAGATATGCTGGAAAATCCCATACCTAGCATGACATACCTGAGTTTTTCATGAGGGATAGAGTCGAAGGTTTTTGTATTGTGATGATGGTATGGATGTTGGAGTGTGCGTTATATAAAAGTAACAGAAGTTGATCAATTAGCACAATATTTTAATGAAGTGCTGTTGTTATTTTTATCTATAGAGTTGGTTACGGCTGGCAGACGACCAGACGCTCATTGGTGAAGACCTGACGAATCAGCGAAGGATGTCCGAGGCCATGAGGTCGGCGGGGGACCAATCAGAGTGGACGGGCGTTCGATTTGATGAATGCGTGAAGAGACTGGAGAAGGACGAAGTGGAAAGGCCGCTGCTGAAGTTTCTTCGAGCGATCGTCGATCGTTTCGATTTAAATTAAATATTTTAAAAATATGTTTTCGATGTAAAAAGACGATAGGAAGTCAAGTTGAATAACTGTGAAGCGATTGTTACGTCTCTGTTGGAAACAGGGCTCTTATTTCTTGTTTTATTTGAAGTTTAAACTTGTGTGATTTGCAGTGATGGGCAACTAGTTAACTAATTAGTTGCTAACTAAAAGTTTAACTACTTTTTTTAGTTAGCTTCATAGTTTAATTAAATATAAATAGCTTAGTTAAAATGATAGTTTAACTAAAAAAATAGTTAATAACTAAACAGTTTAACTAAAAAATTTTAGTTGGTGATCCGAAATTACAGTACCTTTTTATCTATTTCTTTCTGGATAATTTTTTTCATGACAACGATAACACCATATATCACTGATCTTGGTCAGAGACCAGTGTATTTTTACTTACTTACGATCTTTGATCTCGTTGATAAGCGGGAAATGCTTTTATATGAAGTCGTTTATCTTTAGTTGGAATTATATCATCATCATCATCATAGTTGTTTTCTGCCAGCTCATTAGCGGCAATAGCTAGACACAAAACTTTTCCATTTATCTTTTTTCCGTTGTTAATCTCATTCCATCTATTATTGTCATTTGATATCTTTCGAAGTCTTCTTTGATGTTATCCATCCACTTTTTCCTGGGTCTTCCTCTTCATCTTTTTTCTTCTTTGTATGTGTAGAGTGCTTTATATGGGAGTCTGTTGCTTTTCATTCTATTTACATGTCCATACCATCTAAGTATTCTTCTGATTTTATCTATTATTGTCTCTTTCATTCCCAGTCTTTTCCTGATGTCTTCATTTCTTATTCTTTGTAATTTACTTACTCCCAATATCTTTCTCAAACAACTCATTTCTGCCACCAATAGTCTGTTTTCATCTGCTCTTTTTAATATCCACGTTTCTGATCCATAAAACATTTGTGGAACAATAATAGTGTTGTATATTTGAATTTTTGTGTTGATCTTTATTTCTTTAGCATTCCAAATATGTATAAGTCTTCCCATTGTCATTTGATTCTATGCTTGCTATTTTCTTTCGTAATCCTTGTTCATATATTCTTCTTGTTTCCTCGTCTTCTAATTTGGCAACATCAAATACTATTCTGTTTTGTTTTCTCTTTTCCACCTGTAGTCTCATTCTAATCTTGGCCATTACTAGTTTGTGATCAGACCCAATTGCGGTTGCACAATGTGCACATGTTTTCACATCCAATACATTTGATTTCCATCGTTTGCTAATTATGATATAGTCTATTAGATTTTTTGTTTTGCTGTATGGTGATAACCATGTCCACTTCTTGTCTTCCCTCTTTTCAAAGCATGTGTTCATTATTGTAAGTTTATTTGGAATTATATACAATATTGAAATCCATCATAAGTAGCGTTTTCTAGCAACGGAAAAGTAAAAATGAATTAGTAAACATGTGTTGCGAAGAAGTCAAATTGAAGTTAAAGGACTCAAACCAAGCTCATAATGACTGCAAGAATTTCAGTGCCACGTGCCGCTTTTGCCGACCAAAAGTAAAGCTATGAGACTCTTGACAAACTTGTGTTCCTGCAGTCTAGACTAAGACTTAAATAGACCATCAATGATTAATTAATTCAATGGTTCATTGACTGACGTGTTGATGCTGCCAGCATCGTCTATGTTTTGAATTGTTTTCATGAACACATATATTATTTGATACATGAAAAATAGTTGTAAAATTAGTTGCAAAAAGTTTAACTAATTTTTTAGTTTAGTTAACTATTTTAGAAAGTTAGTTAGCAACTAAAAGTTTAACTACTTATTTTTAATTGAAATTTAGTTATAGTTTAATTAATATATTTTAGTTAGTTGCCCATCACTGGTGATTTGAGAAGTAGAATTGTTGTCCGTGGTTACGGAGGTTGCTATCATAAAATCTAGCGAAGTTTCCGATAGGAGAAAAACTATTTGGACGAGTATATTTGATGGCACCTATATAGTATTAATCCTATAGGCTATATTTTTACTGTTTAAGATTAAATAGGCCCTATGTATTTTTGTAAAAATTATGTTGTGATAGAGCAAGTGTTACCATTCCACCCCTGAGTAAGATACCCATATTCATAATTATATTTACCCCTAGACATTTAGACGAGTTCTGAAGTGCTGCCGAGAGGTGGGAACGTCACAGTATAATCTACAAATCACATATGGTTCTTGATATTCTTTCGCTTTTTCCATAATAATTCAGAGATTGGTTATTTGGTCGCTATTTCCTCTCCCCTTCCTAAAACCAGCTTGTTCTGCCACATCGTCCTCCATCTTTTTGTCAATTCTATTCAGTATTACTCGAAGCATGACTTTGCTTGTATGTGCTATCAGTGCAATGGTTCTATGGTTTGTGCATTTTTCCTCTCACCTTTCTTTGGTATTGGAATAAATATTGATTTTAGTTGGAATTATCTATAGCCAAAATGGTCAAGCACTCATGGTCGTTATATCTACATGTAAGAAGTCATCATGGGTGGGAAATGGGAAGTTGCGGTCATAGTAGAAATTGTTTTAAAAAGAGAAATGATTTAAGTCTAGATTAAAACATGAGGAGATGCTGCAAGAAGTGAATGACACAGAACTTGCCATTTGACTATTGAGTAGATAGCGGAGGGATGGTGGAATTGAGTTTCGAAGCTCTGGAGCAGCGAAAGAGCGGCTGCAGACATCAATGTTCAGAAATGCTTGAAATCACAGCATCGGTACAAGAACTGTGATTGTCCAGCTAAAATAACTGTGAAAGTATGTCTTAGTGCTGTTCTTTATTCTATTATCATCATCGTCGTCATCATCATCATCATCATCATCACCATCATCATCATCATCATCATCATCATCATCATCATCATCATCATCATCATCATCATCATCATCATCATCATCATTATTATTATTATTATTATTATTATTATTATTATTATTATCATCATCATCATCATTGGAAAGCCTTCTACAGTAGTGCAGCAAGATATAATTTTTATAAATTACATACACGTATTTTAATCAAGAAGTAGAATGACATCTGAAAAAGACTAAAATGTTAAACGTCTGGAAACGAATTAATTGCATTACAATCTGTAATCACATGCTTTTTTCTATCTTTAAATAAGGAAAGACACTTGTGATGCAAGACGACGTTACCATTGGGTTCATAATTGGATGCCAGCTGTATTAATAGTAGAATATAGTTATAACCATTGGATCTTTCTTTTCGCAAAATTGATCCTGCAATTCGTGAATCGTTTTATGACTATTTCGATATTTCGATCAAAGTTGTCTGCTACCTCAGATGCTGAATATCATTTGAACAAACTGGAAATGGGTCTAAGTTGTAACGAATCTGGTGCTATGATCTGAGCTGATGCAGCGTTAAATCCGAATGCATCTTCCATATACTACTGGTACTCTTTGTTGAGGCAATCGAACATTGGAGAACGTACTGGAGTCGGCATGTTTAAGGCCCTTGAGGCCAAAGTGGCTGAGTACATGGCAAGTGGTTCACTTGTCTCCATTTCTCGTAAACCTTTTAGCATAGCAAATCTTACTCTTATTATGCAGCGTGCACATCAGTTACATTCTGCGTCAGAATTGCCTTCTTCGATTCGTCAGCGTCACGTGATGCTGATAACCACGTCGTAACCTTTGTTCTTGAGCTATCATCCTAGGTGTTGTTCCAGCTGGAGCCATACTGGCAGCTGGTCAAAGTAGGTATACTGCAGGTTTCTCAGCTTTGATCAATTTTCTGGGGTAGAGGATTTAGTGGTAGGGGATGTCCTACCTCATTCATAACGGATGACTCGGAAGCTGAGAGATCTGTTCTTGAAGAAGTGTGGCTCCGTGCTCGACTCCTGTGTGTCACTTTCATGTCTTGCAAGCAGTCTGGAGATGGCTTTAGAACTTGAAGAATTATAATATGTAAGGATAACCGCAAAAATATTTACGCAGGGATTTAGAGCTGTCCTTTAATCGGCAGACCGTATGGAAGCAGAGCAGCTGTGTTTCGGAAACTTTTAGTTAGGGAAACGCCCCCAAATATTTCAGCAATACGTCGGTTCACATGTGGTGCAGGCGTGAAGCCTGGTGTGTTGCTTGGCGTAAAATTCCCCAGCATAGTGGCACACCAACAATTACGCTGAAATTGCAGTTAGGTTATGTAAGGATAACATTCTCACTCGCTGCAAAGCATACAATGCTTCTGTGTAAAGATTGGATCGTATGGCACATCTACTTTCCCAGTCATTATTTTGTATGTTTCTATCAAATTCCCCTCTCTTCTCCTTTCTAATGTTTCCAGTCCACAATATTGAGGACTTTCTCGCAGATTAATTTATGGCATCCATTGACCATCTTTGTCGCTCGTCTTTGCACTTTTTCTAAGAGCTCTATATCTTTTTTAAAGAATGGATTCCCTACCTGAACACAGTATTCTAGATGAGGCCTTACTAATGACATAATTTTATAGTTTTACGAGTATCTCTTTGTCTCTACTCACTATCGTCCTTTTCATCATTCCCAAAATTCGGTTTCCTTTTTTGCTGCCTCCATGCATTGGTGAGATGGATTCATACTTCTGTGGATGATTACTCCATCTCTCTTTTTATGTTGTGGCTAGAACATTCACCCGAAAGAATATTCATTACCATTATTAGATTTCCCAACATGCATACATTGCATTTGTCGATATTAAAACGAATCTGCCAGTCCACAGACCACTGAAACAATTTCCTTAGATCTTCCTGCAAAATTTTAGCATCATCATCAGCGAACCTTGAAATTTTGGATAGTAATACTTCATCGATATCATTTATGTATATTAGAAAAAGCAATGACCCAAGCATTAAACCCTGAGGCACTCCACTAATAACTCATGCCCATTCCGAATGGCCTCCTCTAACGCCAGCCTTCTGTCGTCTTCCCTTCAACCAATTTTGAATCCGTCTGAGAATATTTCTTCTCATTCCACAGGACTTCAGTTTGGCAGCCAGTCTTATGTGGGGCACTTTATCAAAAGCTTTTACAAAATCCAAATATATTATGTCTACTGCCTTTCCCTCATCTAGCTAGATAGGAAAAGGTGAATCATATTATACAGATTCAATGAGAAATTGTCTAAATAGGTTTGTTTTGGTCACAGATGTTCATTTTAGCACCTGTGTGATTGACAAGAATAAGTACATCATAGAGTTGACGTGTAGCCGGTGTCGTCGGTGCGGAACCTCTGGATAATCCCGAGAATGAATTTTAACCGAAATCTGAAAAAAACGATTGGTCAAAACACTGATCTGGCCAGTGACACTTTATGGATCAGAAACTTGGACGCTCAGAAGAAAGACACAGAGAGACTAGGAGAGACTATAGAGGCATTCGAAATGTGGATCTGGCGAAGAATGGAAAAAAATCAGTTGGACGGAAAAAATAACAAAGAATAAGTCTGGAAGACGATAGAAGAGAAGAAAAGCCTAATTAACACTATTCGTACAAGACAAAAGAAGTGGATAGGCCACGTCCTGATAGAAGAATCAAACCTACTAAGAGAAGTACTAGAAGGAAAGATGAATGGGAAAGCACAAAAAGGGCGACCAAGGACATCGATGCTGGAGCGGATGTTCGACACTACGGGAAAAACAAGTATTCAGCCCTGAAGATAAAAACTCAAGATCGAGAGGAGTGGTTTCGATGGAGTATGGAACCTGTCTTTGGACAGAGCACCCGAAGAAGAAGGAGTAGAAATATAATTTATTTTATTTAATGTCTAAGAATTTAATCAAAACTGGCATCAAGGACTTATTAAACTAAATTGTCCTTTTGTCTTACCGAAGCTTACCCAAGATGCTTTAGAAGCACCGATTTAATCTTATGAAAAAGACTTCAATATTGTGGATTGATGTCAGAGATAGAAACATACCAAATAATGGCTGCGTAAGTAGATGTCATGCGAGCGATTCTTTACATTAGCACGCTTTTGAAGCACACGACGCCAAAATTACAAAATGCTGAAGAAGAGGGTTGGAACAATGAAGAAAAAGGTCTTTAGTGCAGGAGTTGACATGTGGACAAATGGAACATTTTGAACGAAAATTCAATAAAAGTTGAAGTAATAAATGAATTCAAATGTTATCTACGAACACTTGGTTATTAAACGTTCAGACTAATTATAGTGGTTTTCTTTTAAACCATTTGAAATGAAATTATTGTTATTATGAAATCATCATCATGTTCTGTGTCCTGGGACAGGTTCATGGCTCCATTGTTTCCATTCATCTCTGCGTCTTGCTTCTTCTTTAATTTCTGCATAGGTCTTGTGACGCCGTGCATCTGTTTTCATCATCCAGTCCAATAGCATTCTCTCTGGTCTTCCTTTTGTCTTTTTACCTTATATACTTCCTTCAATTACTGTCCTAATCAATGTTTCTCATCTTAGCACGTGTCCAATCCAGTTCCTCTGCCTTCTTATGATGGTGTTAATTATCGATACTTGTTTACCCGCAATCTGTAATACTTCCTCGTTTAACTTCTTCTCTATCCACTTGATCTTTGACATTCTCCTCCATAACTACATTTCGTATGCTTCCGGCTTTTGTATGTCTTTTTTCGGAAGAGTTCAGGTTTAATAATAGAATAGTGAAAATGAGCAATTATCGCAGATCATGTCTTAACACGTATTTACCTCGTCACTTTGATACTGTCGTGTAACTTTACTGTACGTACCCCAAAAGAAAAGTAGCAACAAAACGGTCAGAGGCTTCAACTGAACCATTTCAGAAGTCTTCAGCGATAACCTTCAGCGATGATCTTCGACGATAGTCTTGGAAACAGCAGCAGACGGCGATGTCTTATGGCATTCTCAGCCGTTTAAATTCACATTCATTCTGTGGTTAAGTGGAATCACGTGATCTAGGGAAAATACTTGAGCTCTTAAGTATGTTCCTGAAAACGCGATAAATATGGTTTTATCGATGCGCAGGCATGAAAGCCAGATCAAGCAGCCTCTTGATTGTTATCAAAGTACTTAAAGATCCTAATATATGTGATTGGCAACAATGATTGTCAGCTCAGACATAAGACTGTCACTTTTATGGCATATTAAAACTTGACGTTATCCATTTGGGCGCCTCTGTAAAGATAATTGCTTTATCCTCTTGTCTAGAGTTATCATTGACTGTGGCTGTAACACAATGATTTGCTGTAAGTTACTTCAAATTCCTAACAAAGATGACTCCAGTACATACTTGCTCCAGTATAAGATTGACACTTTTATCTATTCTTATAAGTTGATGACTAGGCGCCATCATCAGGATTATAATTTATTACATTATTATACATCGTGCTCAGTTTTTCCAGGTGTATAATAAAGATTGTATTTGAATTTTATAACGCAGGTCATTGTAATATCGAGCCTTAACATAGGCCTATTTCACAACTAGATCATTTATCGCAATTCTTCGTACAGGAAAATTCTTGTCCTTTTAACTTTTTGTACTAACCATGGCTATTCTTTAAAATTTCATCACGCACATTTCGTGAAAGTTCTTTCTTGCAAAATAACTTTCTCAAAATATGTTGTTACTGCAGGTGGTTCATTATTATTTATTATTATTATTATTATTATTATTATTATTATTATTATTATTATTATTATTATTATTATTATTATTATTATTATGACGAATTTATTTGTCGTCGTGGGCATGACGAAGGCCAAAATCTAGGGCACTTTACTAAATATCACTTGAATGAGGTATTGAACTAGAGAGTCTTTAGATTCTTCCGGAATGATACGATAGAGTCAGCTTTCGTGACGTTCACAGACAACGAGTTCCATAGATTCGGATTAACACGTTAAGCCGACCTATCTCTGAACTTGTCTTGACTGGGGAGTAACAAATGGCTGTTCATGGTTTCATGAGAGAAGTTTGGAACGACGGTCATTCGAGGTGGTTTTGGATACAAGTGAAAAGATGTAGGCCTGCACCGGACAGTGAGGATCGTTCAAGTCTCAATAAGTGAATATGCATTACTTGAAGATTATGTGTTCGGAAATTCTACGTCAGTGAAGCTTGTCTCTGAGGAGAGGCGCTGCATGAAAGTCAGATCTACAGTAGTCTCAGGCAGAGTTGTCCATGGGTTGGGTTAACCCATGGGTTGGGTTGAGTTTGGGTCCAGATTATTGACAAATTAATGGGTTGGGTTGTATTTCGTGAGTCTATACATTTTAGCCTCGTCTTTACCTGTTAACTACGTGGCCTGTTTTGGTCTACTAATAATATCCATGGATTCTTTTATTATGTCATATGGACTGCGCATGCGCTAAAGGTGCCATGTACGTTAGTCTAGATTCGATAGAGGCAACGAATTAAGTTGTCTGTACCAACTGGACAATGACAATCCAGATCGATTATATCATGTGGGCGGATAAACATATACGTAGACTAGTGACGTAGTCGGCTGTTGTTTACTTGCCTGGCTTAAAACCGGTGTCGTATACATTTATTTCCCCCATAAAATTATTTCCTGGTCAAATTTTGATTGGTCGGCACATAGCCTGTCAATCAAGATTAGAACCGCCCTCCCATAGCAACGACAACCATAATTTTATTTCCTACTTGGAAATTCTTTACAGGCAACCAATGGAAATGCTTGAAGCAATTATATGGGTGGAGCCATAAGGCATAGCACGTGCGACGTCACAGGTTTGCATAATGGCAAATCAGACGCAAATCTCATGCATATTCACAAGTTCATAAATATACATTACCTAGAACCACGGCGATTGGCTGCCGTTGAGAGTCAATTACAGTCGTGCTATCCAACATTTGTTTTTTTTTCGAAATCAGACAATCGCGATTTTCGCAAAGTAGCTTCAAGTTTCCATTTGACAAAGTGACTTCAAGTTTACATTTAATGACATATAAATTGCAATAATCACTAATGTTGTATCAAGCTCACTGTTATATTGTTCTGCGCTGGTTTTTTAGTTACTCTTCCTCATTCATTCATTGGCGCTCAGAAGCGGATTTACCACGGTACCAGGTGATGCATCGGTACCGGGCCTCCCTTCAAAGTACAAATTTAGGGGACTCCCTTTTCTAATAATAATTTTTTAAAGACTTTTAATTATTAGTTTCTTTAAAGTAATTTATTTTCGGAGATATACATGAATGTTGTATCGTTAGACATTAATAGTGTTTGGACATGGATTAGTAATAATTTAGTATTGAAATGCAATTTAATGCATGCTCCATGAGTCTATGTAAGAAAGCCTATTTTTCATGTACCTCGGTTTAGCTGACCTCAATTAATGGTATGGCTCATAATGGCTGGACTCTGACCGAGTGACCGGCGGTTGCACCGGGCCACCGGCGGTCGTAGGCGCCCGGCCTCTTGCATCGTTATGAAGATTAGGGGTACTGCATGACTCAACCTGAGTGCCTGTGCAGTGTTTCTCGACGGTCAATTCTCACCACGGTACCACCGGTCAAGAAGCGCGGGAAATGGGAGGAGATCATAGGCTGTCAGTCTTAGCCATACTGAACATTGAAAATGAACTCGTGAAGACAATCGACTTTGCACAGCTAGTGGAGGCCTTTGCTACAACAAAAAGTCGTCGGCGACATGTTGAGACAATTTAGACTAATTACCAGTTACGGTGAGTTACCAGTACACTACTAATATTATAAACAGACGACAGGTAGACCGTGGCCCAGTTCTTGTGCACTGACTGCACTACTGCAAATTCAATGCAAGTTTATTTGAGTTGAAGTTAATGGCATTTAATTGTTCCATTTTTCAATGACGTTTGTTGTATTTTTACATCTTTAAGCAGTGTTTATTCTAGCCACCTTGACATTGGGGGGATTTTTAAATGTTTTCAGGGACAAGGTTTGACATCTCAAAAGTCTTGACGAGCAAAAAAAATAACAAAAAAGGTCATCTGCCCGTTTTCCCTTCTTAAACGCTCTCTGACAAGCTTCCTTATTTTCCCCTCTCCAAAAAAATAACAAATCCCCCGTCGCCACACTTTTTTTTGGGGGAAAAAATTTCCATCTCCCCATGCAACATAAAATTTTTTTTTTGGGGGGGGGAATTTTTTCATTTTGTGGGAATCCCCCAAAAAGGGCCTAGAATAAACACTGTCTTTAAGTGACCACGATGGCGCCGGGGGGCCTCCATGGAAATATTTGCACCGGGCCTCCAAAATGTAAATCCGCCTCTGTTGGCGCTGGTTTCTCAATTAACTTCTATGGCGATACTATCATAATGTCCAGGGCTTCAGCCGATGGCACACCAAATCCAAATTGTATTGGAGCCAGGCCAATTAATTATCAGTAAAAACTAGAACATTTGCATGGCCCATTGAGGATAAATAAACTTGATGGGCTGAACCGTATATATAACTGTTTAGGGATACCAGATCAGTTGGAAATAATTTAAAAACTAAACTTTCCTACCTATCTACAGTTCTACACATAACTACATAGCCTACTGTTGATGGGGAAATAAAATTATAGCCGGTCGGTAATAAATTTATTTTCTACCTATAACTATAATATTATAGCCTACTGTTGGTGGGGAAATAAAATTATAGCCGGCCGGAAATAAGTTTATATTCTACCTATAACTATATAGCCTACAGTTGATGGGGAAATAAAATTATAGCCGGTCGGTAATAAATTTATTTTCTACTTATAGCTATATAGCCTACTGTTGGTGGGGAAATAAAATTATAGCCGGTCGGTAATATATTTATTTTCTACCTATAGCTACATAGCCTACTGTTGTTGGGGAAATAAAATGATAGCCTGTCGGTAATAAATTTATTTTCTACCTATAACTACATAGCCTACTGTTGGTAGGAAATAAAGTTATAGCCGGTCGGTAATAAATTTATTTCCTACATATAACCAGGGACGTAGCTAGCCGTTGGCTTGGGGGCCCCTAACCTGGAGCTAACCTCCCTCAAATGGATTCAAGCCCAAATGGCGTTGCGGGCTCAAAAGTTTTGTTGGTGCAGTTTGTGCAGCCTTGAGTGATCAGCACCCACAACACCAATAATTTTACGACCTAATGGTAATGATTTCGTGGTGTCATTAATTAATAATAATTTTCTGCCATGAAATTCATTAAAACATGCCTGTGTAAAAAACTGGCGATTAATATCTGAGTGACATGGCGATTTTGTTTGTTCGCAAAAACCGTACATTTGATATTGAAAAGCTCATAAACACCTTTGCTGAACGACTGGACAGGTGAGCAAAGTTCTATCAAAAGCAGTGCTATTACTTGAGACCAGAAGCAATTGTACAAAACTTATAAATGAATGACTAGAAATATGCTCGCTTCGCTCCCGCTCGCTTCGCTCGCAGTGCAGGATAATACTAATCCAATACCTATATCTAATACCCAATCATTAAATTCATGCTGAACAACATTTCAATGAAGTACATACGCCACCTAGCCAAGCTCTGCGCCACGTAATAATTAGGCCTATGTGCGTTAAAATCACGCACCTGTGACCATTTGTGACGCTGTACACGTATTTTTTGTGTACGTTAAAATTGCGCAACTTCCTCGAGCTACACCCATCAACGCATCTCGACGTTGTACACATTATGACGCTGTAATGAACAATTGAACGTACACTTCAAACGCTTCTTCGACTAAACCGTTTGGTTACCAATAGCAAAGTCGTCTTCGAACATCGCCCACCAACGCATCGCGACGTAAGGACTAAACCGTCTACCAATAGTCAATGCTCGCCCACCAACGCATCGCGACGTAAGGACTAAACCGTCTACCAATAGTCAACCAATCAGAACGCTTAAAGGTAACAGACCGAGAGACATACAGATAAGGATCTTAATATTATAGAGGAAGATATATAGAAAGATGCTCGCTTCGCTCGCACTCGCGCTTAGAAAGATGCTCGCTTCGCTTGCAGTGCAGTCGCATTTCAGTTTCAGGATATTTAATAAAAAGAAAATATAAGAATTTATTTATAAAATTTCTTTAAAGACGATGTTATCAGTTTGAGTTTCATCACCCACTTTTCCTTGCCTTTCAGTTTCTAATACTTGAATGCGCAACGAATCAAACGACCGCACTCTGGAACAGGCAACGTGTAACTGTCCATGAGTGAATACTGGATTTCGAAGATATAATCCAACTTTCTTAGCGGTTTGACCTTGAGCCTTATTGATCGTCATTGCATATGCCAGTTTGATTGGGAATTGTCGCCGACAAAGATTGAATGGAATTTCTGGATCATCTTGAGTATTCAAAGTAATCCGAGGTATAAAATGAATTGCACCCCTGAATGTTTCAGTAATGATTTTGGCTTTGATTACTCGAAGTTGCATATGCTCCACTACCAATCGAGTACCATTGCATAATCCTTGAGCTACGCAGTTTGGCTAGAATATAAACTGGCTTGCAGTGCAGGCTCTCTTCGTAATGCTAATCTATAGGGCATGACGTTGCACATTTGCGTCAGATTGCGATAGATTTCCGTAGCTTACGCAATTTCGCTAGAATATACACTGGCTTGTAGTGCAGGCTCTAGAGAGATGGGGAGAGGGGTGGAAGAGAGATGGAGAGAGGGGGTGGAGAGAACGGGTTGGTGGAGGGTTGGGAGGGGAAGGAGTTGAAAAGAGGGGTGGAGGAAGGAGGGTTGGGAATGGGTTTGGGGTGGTTGGGATGGAGGAAGAGGGTTTGGAGAGGGATGGTGGAGGATTGGGAGGAGAAGGGATTTGGGAATGGGTTTTGGAAAGGGATGGTGGAAGGTTGAGAAGGGAAGGGGTTGTGAAGAGGGGTGGAGGAAGGGGGTTGGGAATGGGTTTGGGGTGGTTGAGAGGGGACGAGGAAGGGGGTTGGGAATGGGTTTGGGGTGGTTGGGAGGGGAGGAAAAGTGTTTGGAGAGGGATGGGGGGAAGGAAAAGGGGGGGGGGGGGAGGGGTTTGTTTTTGGGAGAGGGATGGGGAGAGGGAAAGGGAACGGGGGTTTGAGCTGCAATTAAGCCGCTTCTGAACGCTCCGTTGATTAGACAATAATAGACAATGGTTGTCAATGGCAACAGCTTCGTACACAACCCAGGACAGAGGTTACGCAATTCGAATGTTACACAGTTTTGATTAAACAATTGACAATGGTTGTCAATGGCAACAGCCTCGTGCACAGCCCAGGACAGAGGTTACGCATTCGACTTCGCAACGTCGATTGGTGACCAATCAGAACGCTTGAAGGTAACAGACAAACTGGACAAACAGAGCAAGAATCTTAATATTATAAATGATTGAGAGTACTGGATTTATGTTAAAGTCCTGGCGTGCCTAGGACCTAGATGTGCAAAAATCGAATTAATTTCATGAACTTCTCCCTCAAAATGCAAATTTTTTTCTTGCCCTATCTTCATTGCTTTAAACTTTGCAAGAATAATCAATAATATCACTCAATTTCGATCTACAGGGTTCGAAGTAGAGCACTCCCAGCCATTTCATTCTACACACTAACGCCAATAACTGTACGAGAACCAGGGACATCAACTGATATAAAGTCCTGGCGAATATCTTGCGGAATGCCTAGTAGGGCGATCTAGGGAAGAGCCGCGTATTAATTGCTATGGCTTAACTAGCCTACTTCTTTTTTAACTAGTAACTGTGATTTGAAGATTTCATTGGCAATTTAGTTGCTTGCTGCCTACTTTTTGTCACTTTTTGTCACCTTTGAGTTGTGACACTGAATTTACAGTAGTTCATCCATATAGTTCGCACGCACTGAGGGGTCGGGGGTCAAATTTTGGAGATTTTCTTATGTGTGCTATGTGCAACGGGGGTTGCGTGGGTTGAAAATATGCTTTTTTGCATAGTACTACTTGGATGAACCCTTACACAAGTTTTGCATTTAACAGTGGCATCTGCCACGTGGCTTACTTTTAGTGGCATTGGCACTAGCATGGGCCAAATACCAGTAATTTTTGACTTAACATGCACATAGGGCCTAATCGAAGCAGAATTATTTGAAATTTACTTAAACATAAGAAATTACAGACACGGAACTTGGTGATACTAGACCGGTGATTTTGTGTCCAAAATGCTCTAAAACAAACGTACGAGCATCTATGATTTTAAAAAGTCCTGGTTTTTACTGCTACTGATTTTCCCGAGGGAGAAACCCCCGAATCCCCAATTCTGAGGGAGACGTTCCTCTCCCGTTCCCTTGTTCCCTCGTTCCCTCTCCCGTTCCCACGTCCCACATGGGCACCCACAGAAATTTATCGAAAGGGAAAAACACATAGGGGCTAATGGTCACAGGTACGCCATAAAAATTTCCAGGAGGGGCAACACATATTTTAGAGCAATATTCACGATTAATATTTTAGCGGGGTTTTCAAATTTCAATGTGAAATATTGGCGTTCGCATTTCCCAGAGAGGTGCCCCTCTTGCCCTAATGGGTGGGCGGCCACGAAAGGGCGTGAATCTTGCTCTTCAGCGCCCCCCCCAACCTAAAATCCTGGCTACGTCCCTGCATATAGCTATATAGCATACTGTTGGTGGGGAAATGAAATTATAGACAGCAATAAATTTATTTCCTATCTACCTGTACCTGTATCTATCTTTCGTTGAAAAAAATCATATCCTACCCATATACACATAACTTTAAACCTATAGGAAATATATTTCTTACCGACCAGCTATAATTTTATTTCCTACCAACAGTATGCTATATAGCTATAGGTAGAAAATAAATTTATTACCGACCGGCTATAATTTTATTTCCTACCAAAAGTAGGCTATGTAGTTATAGGTAGGAAATAAATTTATTACCGACCGGCTATAATTTTATTTCCCTACCAACAGTAGGCTATAATTTTATTTCCTCGCCAGCAGTAGGCATGTAGTTATATGTAGAAAATAAATTTATTACCTGCTACAAACTGTATGCATTAAAGTGATTAAAGCCGTTTTTAGATGCTATGTTGATAGGCGGAAATAAATTTATACGGAAATAAATTTATGCGTATGCCGCATAATTTTATTTCCTTAGCAACCGCAGGCTCCGCCTAGGAAATTATTTTATGGCGGAAATAAATTTATACGACACCGGTCACAACTAGTTGGCAATACGCAAGGCAGAAATATATGTTCAGTTTGTTTGAGCTTCGAATTCAGTAAGCAGCACTAAGCACGCGAGAATGGCTAGCGAAATCGAGCACGATCTGAGAGGTAATACTTTTAAAAGACACTAGTATTGTGGCGAATTTTTATTTTTAAAGCTTGATACGCTCGCGTTATAGCGAAATCAGTCGCTACGCGGCGCCACGATTCGTTATCCTCGCTTAACTTTCGTCCTCTTCTTAACTTTCCACGTTCGAAGAATTTGGGCTTGAACAAACACTCATAATTAATTCCACCCGGAAAGCTAACGGAAAATCCTTCTTTACGTCGCACTGCACTAATCTGATCGAATCGCCAAAGGCTGGAACTCGCCATGCACACACCTCGTGTTAGCCGATCCAGACTATGGCCATTTCCTTGCATTGGCGCTTCCTCGTTTATTCGGTAGGCGTCGCCTTTAACTGATTTACACGGAATGAATAGGCCTCAAAGAAGAATGTTCCTTCGGATTCGAACCCTCACCCTACGGAGGACTATTCGACCACCATTATGTGACAAAAAGTCACCAGCAACTATGTATATAGTGCTCACTAGGTGGCACTACGCGTTACGAAACAGCAACGAATTGGAGATTCGCAAATTACACTCCTTTTCTTAGCAAGCTCCGGAGTTCTTATAACAGGCCTCTTCCAATATTAAGGGCCGATCGTGCTAGGCTATTGCCCAGCGTCCGGAACGATCGTTTTCTGGTGAGCCTTGCAAACTCTCCAGTCCCAGGCTAAGGTCTGTGGCATTACATACACGGCTGCGGCCTCTCGGTGTCCTTGCGAGGTCACCCATTCAGCATACATACACAGCTGCGGCTTCTCTGTGCCCTTGCGAGGTCACTCATTCAGCATACATACACGGCTGCGGCCTCTCGGTGTTCTTGCGAGGTCACCCATTCAGCATACATACACGGCTGCGGCCTCTCGGTGTCCTTGCGAGGTCACCCATTCAGCATACATACACAGCTGCGGCCTCTCGGTGTCCTTGCGAGGTCACCCATTCAGCATACATACACAGCTGCGGCTACTCTGTGCCCTTGCGAGGTCACTCATTCAGCATACATACACGGCTGCGGCCTCTCGGTGTCCTTGCGAGGTCACCCATTCAGCATACATACACAGCTGCGGCTACTCTGTGCCCTTGCGAGGTCACTCATTCAGCATACATACACGGCTGCGGCCTCTCGGTGCCCTTGCGAGGTCACCCATTCAGCATACATTACACAGCTGCGGCTTTTCTGTGTCCTTGCGAGGACACTCACTGACTTCGGTCAATACTTGTGACAGGTAGTCGCCGTAAAACTTTTGTTTTGCGTTAGGTCGACTATTTAAAGGTCATGACATTGTTCTCTAAATCTTTATGTATTGCTTATTAATTGCTGCTTAAAGGTCATTGTAGAAAGTCATAACATCTGTTGCAGGTCAAAGACGTACTCGACCTCGATTTGAATAGCTTATAAGCCTGTTGCGACCTCTGGACGCTCGTTCTGTAGTTGAAGGTTAACCTGTTATTGACACTTGTTATCGACCTCTAGAATAAGACGTAGAGAATTAAGGTGGCATTTCTTAGGTTTCTGTTCTTCGTCGTCATTCGATATCATTGTTTAGTGTTTAAAGGTCATCGTAGAAAGGTCGTACATATCTTTTGCAGGTCAAGGACGCTCTCGACCTTGATTCGGATCATTCATTAAGCTCGTTGCGACCTCTGGACGCTCGAATAGTTAGTTGAAGGTTAATCTCGTTATTGACACTTGATATCGACCTCTAGAATAGGACGTAAAAAATTAAAGTTGCATTTCTTAGGTTTCGGTTCTTCGTCGTCATTCGATGTTAATTTCGCCTTGAAGTTGATTACTTGAAGGTCACACTCATAACCTTGACCTCTGCTTAAACGTTCACAGTGGATGTCGTACTGACTAGCGATGCATTATTCCAGTGTTAGTTATTTTAACCTTCAAATGCCCTCCTCCAATATCGAGCACTCTAATGTGTTGTTATTTGAATGTTGACTGATATAGAGTTAAGTCTTTGTTTTGTCGATTGCCTTACCTGACGTTGCCTTCTTGACCTCTGTGATCACTCATGGTCATTTGTATTTGTCCTTCGCCGAGGTTACTTGCATAATTATCGTTGAAAGTCGTGTTCTTGATTAAGTTCTTCAGTAAATGACCTTCTTATTGTTACGTTTATAATAAAGTTAAGTTCTTAAATTAAAAGGTCGTCTGTCATTCACATGCACGGGCTGTCTCAGACCGGGACGGGGGCCCAAGTTTAACGCACGATTTTCCTCTTTGTCCTTAACCTTTAAACAGGGGTCAATTAGCGGATTTCGCAACAATTGGTACCAGAAGTGGGGTCCAGTGCTTGTGAATTTTAGTGTACTAGGTCAAAGGGACATTGAAACTTTAGCTTCACCTTCTATTGTCCTCTAACATTTGTTTTGCTGACATTCATCTGTGTAAACTTGTTAATAACATTGAACTTTAATCATCTGCATTATGGAGTCTCGAAGGTCAGCCATGAGATACAACCTGTTGGACATTGACGACGGTTTCTTCGCTGGAAGTCTCCTCAAGGAAGAGCCGCCGAGTTCGTCCTCGACCTTGGAACCTCCGATGATCGATCGCATGTCGACCTTCGAGAGGATGCATCCGTTGGACTCGCCGATCGATGAGACGCCAGAGTCCTCTGGCAAATATCTTCGTGCGACCTTGCCTCGCACGGATCGTCCTTCAGCCAAACGACAGTTCATGAAGCCTGGCAAGTTCGATGGTACAGGCTCCTTGGAATCATTTCTACGTCAATTCTAAGTGTGCGCCGAGCATAATCAGTGGACGACGAAGGAGAAGACAGACTTTCTCCAATGCTCACTGGAGAGGTCAGCTGTCCAACTCCTCTGGGACTTTGGGTCACGCGCGGACTTTGACTACGAGGACTTAGTAGAACGTTTGCGACAAAGGTACGGCCTTGAATCGCAAGCTGAAACGTTTCGTACACAGCTAAGGTGTAGACGACAGAAGGACAGGGAAAGTTTGGCAGACTTGTTACACGACATTCGAAGGCTGGTGACCTTGGCCTATCCGGCTCCAGCTAGCGAGACGACCGAGACCATAGCTCGCGACGCATTCTTAGATGCCATGCGTGATTTTGACCTCTCGTTGAAGGTGCGTGAGAGGGAGCCAAAGTCCTTGGACGAGACCTTCAGGACAGCCGTTCGCCTCGAGACTTACAAGAAGTCCTTCGAGATTCAGGACGCTCGGGACAATACACGACGTGAACCCAGACGCCAAGTACGTTCTACAAGACAGGACGACGCGGTGGCAGAACTCACCGCTCAAATGAAAGACTTTATGGAAGTCCAGAGAAGGAATCAAGAGCAATGGATGAAAGCTATGGAGGAGAAGTTGTCGGCAAGGTCAAACCCTTTCGAGAGCCGACGTCAGACTGCAGAGGTCGTCAACCAAGGACACAGACGTGACCTCGTCATGCCCTTGGCAACACAGCAAGTTGGGGGCACACCCATGAACGACCCTCCAGAGGCAGGTCATCGTACTGTACGCTGCTGCAATTGCCAGCGTCAAGGTCACTTAAGCAAAAACTGTCGTCAACCTCGCCGGCAAGAACGAGGTGGAGCATCCGTTAATTTTAATACGACCTCTAGATCGACTGGAGCAAGCGGACTGCGGTCATTGTATGTGCGGTGCCGTATAAACGGTCAAGGTTGTTTATGTCTTTTGGACACTGGGTCAGAGGTGAACTTGGTACCTGCTTCCGTAGCAGAAGGGTTGTCACTTGACCACTCAGCCCGCGAACTGTACGCTGCGAACGGTAGTGTTATCAGCGTATTGGGTGAAGTAACAACCGAGGTCAAATTCAACGACCGCTGCAAGAGGAAGGTCACCTTCATCGTTTCCGAGCAAGTGAACGAGGTCATGCTCGGTATGGAATTCCTCACGACCTTCAAGTGTGGTTTAAGTTTTGCGAAGAAGAAGCTCTTCATTGGGCGTAGCCAACTGCCCTTGATCAGGAGAGACGGTGTTGGGTGGTGTCGACGTGTAAAGGTGTCAAGTCGCATCGAGATCCCACCACTCGCTCAACTTGACGTGCCCTCTAAAATCTTGTGGAGAGGTGAAAATCCTAAGGAATCTAACATATGGATGCTCGAACACAAAGAACTACGACCCGGAGTTCACGCCGCTCGCGTCCTTCTCGCGGAAGGAACCACCGATTCCGTGGTGCGGTTAGTGAATACGAGAGAGGAGCCGACTGTCATTGACGAAAACGAAGTCCTTGGGATCCTACAACCGGTAGAGGTCATTGAACGTCAACCGAACTGTGAGGAGACAGTCAAGACTGCCTTGGATCAAGCTGTAAATACTTTGCTCTCCACAGTGGACGAAAGTCTTCCCGAAGATACTAGGGCACAGCTTGAGGCGCTCGTGCGCGAGTTTCGCGACGTTTTCTCTTTAGAAAAGAATGACCTTGGTCATTGCACGATCACAAAGCATCGCATCGATACGGGGTCAGCGAGACCTGTGCGGCAACCTCTACGACCTCAACCAAGGGCGTACCGAGAGGTGATCGACAGTGAGGTAGATCAAATGTTGAGTGGAGGTTTAATCGAACCCGCCCAAAGCGAGTGGGCCTCCAACGTTGTACTAGCGAAGAAGAAGGACGGGACCTTGAGATTCTGTCTAGATTATCGTTCATTGAATGCAGTCACTAAGTGAGACGCCTATCCCCTACCTAAGATTAATGATTGCTTGGATGCCCTCAGTGGCGCTCGTTGGTTCAGCACGCTAGACTTAAAGAGTGGCTACCATCAAATAGCTATGGACTCGACGGACGCAGATAAGACTGCCTTCGTTACTAGAAGAGGTTCATTTCGTTGGAAGCGCATGCCGATGGGACTGTCCGGGGCTACGGCGACCTTCCAAAGGACAATGGATTTAGTGCTCAGTGGGTTAAATTTCAGTATGTGTCTTGTGTACTTGGACGATGTTATCGTGTTCGGCGACTCAACAGAACAGCATCTCCTGCGTTTGCGAGAAGTCTTTGAGCGGTTGCGAAGCGCACGACTCAAGCTCAAGGTCGAAAAATGTCGGTTGATGAACCGTAAGGTTAATTTTTTGGGACATGTAATTTCCGACGAAGGGGTTGCTATGGACGAAGGAAAGATTGAAAGGGTCATGTCTTGGCCCGCCCCCACTAACTTGAAAGAGCTGCGTGCCTTCCTAAGACTTTGCTCATATTATCGCCGCTTCATTCCCAACTTCGCCGGTATAACTGACAATCTCAGTCAACTCACGCGCAAGAACGTGAAGTTCGAGTGGAACTCCGAAAGACAAGCGTCCTTCGACTTCCTCAAGCAAAAGTTAGGATCCGCGCCAGTATTAGGGCTGCCTAACGACAATGACGAATTCGTCCTTGACACAGACGCGTCCGAATTCGCTATCGGAGCTGTCCTCTCTCAGAGACAAGACGGACAGGAAGTGGTCTTGGCGAATGGGAGCAGGTTATTGTCGTGCGCTGAGAGAAATTATTGTACCACGAGAAGGGAACTTCTCGCAGTTGTTTATTTTCTCAAGTACTTTAAGACGTATTTGTTAGGGAGACCATTCTGTCTAAGGACAGACCACGCAGCATTGCAATGGCTCCAGAGGACGCCTGATCCTATCGGTCAACAGGCCAGATGGCAAGAACGCTTGTCCGAGTTTAGATTCAAGATTTTGCACAGACCAGGTAGATCCCATCAGAACGCCGACGGGATGTCTCGGCGACCTCCACCATGTGAAGAAGTCGTCGTCGCCGCAGTAACATCAACTCCACCAACGGTCGTGAATGACCTTAACCTAGTAGAGGAACAAGAGAAGGATCCGTTGCTTAAGACGATTCGCGATTGGATCGCTCACGGTGCTCCAAATTTGGTAGAAATATTAACGGACGACGAAGCTACCAAGACTCTTTGGCATGTCCGTGAACAAATGTCCTTGGAGGATGGAGTGCTCTACCGTACTCGACTCGATGGGTCACGGCAGATCATCCTTCCAAACTCATTACGTCGGGACTTTCTTCGTCTTTGTCATACCGGAATGACTGGAGTTCATATGGGTGTACGTCGTACTCGCGCTCAAGTTCGACGAAGAGCCTTCTAGCCAGGGTGGTCCAAGGACACCCAATTGTTTTGTAAATCCTGTGAAGAATGTTCCAGGTATCGTCAGGGGAAACCCCCGAAACAAGGGAAACTTCACCCAATGTTGTGTGGGGCCCCCTGGGAAGTTTTGTCGGTAGATGTGACTGGACCTCACCCAAGGTAGAAGTCTACACTGTAGTCTAGATACACGCTCGTGGATGTTAAGACGACGTCTTTCAGACTAGATCGAACGACTGGTCGACTGCCGTCATAATCTTCGCCTGAAATTTACTTCGTAACGTGCTTCTTTGACCAGTCTATGTTACGGCACTAAGGAAGTTGTTTCGAATACATGTATGCATACATACATACATACATACATGCATACATACATACATACATGCATGCATCACATCATGGCGACGCTGGCATTAATACAATCATTGTTTCTCAATTATGAGAATGATGAATTTCCGGTTTGTTGCAATAACAACTCGAAATAAGCAAATAACTAGTTATATGCTTGAATGTATGTATGTTTTTAAAATTGCGATTGTACTTTCACGTTGTTGTATGGATGGGTTGGGTTGGGTTGCGTTTGGGTCAGCAAACATAAATTTTGTTTGAGTTGGGTTGGGTTGGGTTGGAAAGTTGGTAGGTTGGGATGGGTTTGGGTTGAGAAAACCGACCCATGGACAACTCTGGTCTCAGGATTAAGCAGGCAGCACTTAATACATTCACAAGATCGTTTACAGCTACCATAATTATGGAGATATACAACTAGCAATTCCTATACTGACATATCACGTCGCCTTTAATTTACGGGGACGTCCAATGAGGGCCAATTATACGGCAGTGTGGGATTACCCTTACTTTACAGTGATAGAAGAGTTCAGGGCTATTTATTTACATCGAGACTAATGTATGATGATGTGCATCTAGTTGAATATGGCCTTGTAGAAATACAATTTAGAGAAATATATTTTACAATTATTGTCGAAAGAAAAATATTTACTGTAGGCCTATTTGGTATTTGTTTTGTCATGTTTCAATCTCATGATTATTCATTTAGTCAAATCATAACGGCAATCTTCTCCTAGTAAGAAAAACTAACAATATGGCCATTAAGATATTAAATTGGCTTCCGTTTACTTAAATTTCAAAAGAGTTGGAACGGAGAAAACTTGTTTTGAATGGAGTTGTTGCAGGAAAATACTACAAATTAGATGGTTTGAAATGATCAGAAATGGGGAACTATAGAAAATAATGCAACTAAACGTGACCCCGATGCAAAAGGTAATACAGTGGCGTCCAAGAGCGTGCCAAGACCGGGGCCAAGATTAATTTGGATGCCTTAGCCACCACGGTGTTAGATCTTAAACGAGCAAAAAAGAAGGTCGCCGGGACATTTGGATGCCCTTATTTGGTGTGGATGCCTGAGGCCAAATCGATCATTTGTAAAGGTTTTCATGTAAAACATGCGTTGACGAGCGAAAAAAGGTCGCCGAGTCAATTTGGATGCCCTATCTGGTGGATGCCCGGGGCCACCGCTCCACCGGCACCCTCTGCACGCCACTGACGTAATACATAGAGAACTGTGTCTTTTTGGACATATCCGCCGAATAAAAACACAACAGCAAGATCAGAGCCTTGATGTTTGGAATAGATGATGGTTCTAACAAGAAAGGAAAATTACACAGAAAATGTGCAATGACGCTATGAATGATGTAGAAGCAGACGGTAAGAACTGAGTCACAGACCTATAAAAAGAATGGACCGGGAACAGACTGTGAGGGTGGTGTAAGGCAACAACGGGCGCTGATCCCATGGCTGTTGATGGTGTTGGTGATAGTGATGATGAAGAAAAAGATGATGCTGATGATGATGATGACGATGATGACGATGATGACGATGCTGCTGCTATTGATAATGGCGATGCTGCTGCTGCTGATGTACTGATGATGACGATGATGGTGATGATGATGATGACAATGACGACGAGGATAATGATGGCATTTCTTATAGAAAAAAGAAACTGCTTTTCTTACGAGGTTTCTTATTTTCGCATTCAGGAATGGCTTTCGCTGTCATTTCTGTGATTAAAGTATTAACATGTTGGACTGAACGTTCCTGCCTTATACGTGTTCATGAAGTTTTTATCTTTGAGAGGAAAAAGAAGTTTTTGGCATTGCACATACTTTCCTAAAATACAGTGTAACAGCTACAGAGGTTCCCAAACTTTTTGGACTGTGGACTAGAGCTGTACCGATTGCACATTTTGCCGATTGTTCCGATTACCGATTGTTCCGATTGTCAGACAACCGATTGTCTTGCCGATACCGATTGTCTGTCTAAATCTCCAAATCGGGTATTTTTAATGATCATGCACTCAAATAATATACCATAAAGGTGCAGCGTAAAAGTACATGTCTTCAGACTTCGACATGCAGGTGCAATTCGAGACCTGCCAAGAGACTCAGTGCAGAATGCGTGTTTAATCATTAATGAATATGATTTTGTCATTAATACTGTCTTATTATGTCAAATTTTAGATGTCTATATTCACATTGTAATCTACAATTTTATATCTGAAATTGTGATTATGAAAGTATTCATTCATTAAAATTTAAAACACAAGTGGTAGTCAGATAGAAGTAGGCCCTAACTTATTTTGTACAAACTCCGATGGCCAGTTTCTTCTTTTTCTATCGATTCTTTTTGAAAGTTTGTGTATGCAGCTACGTGCTTGCTTCTCAAGTGCTGAACCAAATTTGATGTATTAAAGCCTTTGGTTTCATGACTACCTCGAGAGAAAGTTGATTTGCAAAGTTTGCAAATGGCTTTACAGCTGTTCAGCGGACTTATAGTGAAATAAATCCAAATGCAGCTCGTCTGTTGTTTCGACATTTGTATTTTACGCAGATATTTTATTTATTATTTGAGTCAAATATATATGTAACGTATATCCTATTTAAGCTGTTATATAACTGTATGCATTAATGTATAAACTGAAATTCGTGTTAGACCGGTCGACAACATGCGAGTTTTAAAATCAAACTGGCAGCCCCATCCACTGTCACGTAAGCCCATCTTGATTAACGTACGTCTCCGCCAGAAAGACGCTAAGGTTGAAACTTTAAACGTCGACACGCGCAGTTAGCTTTTGAGACTAGTAGGTTGTAACAAGCGAAGCTACACTAACATTCAAATCATCTAATGCATCTGAGTAATTTCGACGAAGTCAGATAAGATCATCGGACCTAATCGTCTCCGACCGAGGGTGAAGAGATGCCGACGAAGTCAGATCGGACACTAATCGTCTCTGAGTCTCCGACCGATGGTTAACAGATGGCATATCTGACAATCTGGTCTGACATTAACTGCCCCCGACCGACTATCGAATGAAGGATTCAAGATAAGCCGGCCCTCTCTCGTCCCTCCCTCCATCGACAGTTCTACATGCTCACAGCCGCCACCGACCCCCAGATGGCGCTAGCACCACCCCCAAAGGAAGCGACCAAGGAGTCTAGACTCCCAGAGGGCGACACTCACCAGTCACCAGTCACCACTCACTCGGGCCTACGGCACCCAGAAAAAATAATCGGTTCCCCATAACCGATTGTTCCGATTACCCTAATAATCGGCCCGAATACGAATATTAACGATTAATCGGTATCGGTGCCGGATTGGCACCCGATTACCGATTGTTCCGATTGTCCTCATAATCGGCCCGATTGTGAATGTTCCCGATTAATCGGTACAGCTCTACTGTGGACCCCTACTTTGTTCCCGGCTCAGCTCGCGGACCACATTATCTAACAAGCAAATGTTAGGCCTACAGTATATATTTAATTAAAATAACGGGCAAACTATTCCCACAACACCAGCGCTTTCCCTAAGACGACATGCTACGATACGGTAAATGTAATATAGGCCTAACTGTACAATTAAACACCGAATAAACGTTGTTACATTACTGATAGATTGAACACGCTTTCCCCAGAATCAGCTACTTCGTCAAATTCTCTTCAATATAATTAATTACTATCGATGAGATGTACGTGCTTGCGTTTTTGCGCATACTGTGAATTCTTTATTGTATTTCGATAAGGCGGACAAGCACGCACGCACGCAAGTTAATTTCAACGAAAAGTCTCGATCTATATACTTCGTTTTCACTTTTGTTTACTTATGTTTAATATGGCTGAGACTAAAATCATACGAGGATTTTATTTGTGCTTTTGACGTGTTCTTTACTGTTTTGAATTTTTTTCTCAATTCTTCTGTTAAGCCTAGCCATTATGGCTTAAACTCTATAACTCTGAATACAGAGTGATGCTGTGTACTTGACTATTATTTCTGATTGTTGCTGAGGTCTGGTGGTCTTTGCTTATGATTGATAGATGCAGCTCTAGGTGGCCTGGTGGCGATCAAGGGAATTTGTTGTCAGAATTATATGAAAATAAATTACTGACACGCCTTTAATTTCTTTTTATTTCTCACTGTAGTCAGTTACCAGCCAGGCGGCTGACTACAGTGGCGTAGCAAAGGGGTGGGGGTTGGGGTTAAAACCCCCCTTGACTACCGACGAAAATTTTTTTACATGCTTTTCCATACATTTTTCATTTTCGGACTCGATTTTGTGGGTCAAAACTCTCTTGGCTGGCTGCCGATTGAAAAACTTTCTAAGTGCTATAGAAAGTATAAAAAATTAGAAAGAATACAAAGGCGACGATTTTTTATTGCTTGTCAGCTCCTGAAAAGGAAAAATAAGAAAAAATTTTCAAAGTTTGGTCACGATCGAAACCACCCCCTTCCGGAAATCTTGGCTACGCCACTGACTGATTAATCACCAGGACGGAGGAAAATATTGCTTTAATGAAACAAAGTCTGTTATAAATAGCGTTCTCAATAAGGACTTTGAATAAAATAAACTAATGTGGTCTGCTTGGCCCTTTCGCACGCTTTCGCGAGGCCTCGATCCTTGGTTTTCCCCTTTCACCGCTAATATTATACTCCGGCTGGCGGTGTAGACCTATATCTAGATATTATTATGTGGCTATAGTAATTTTAGTTTATAATATCTTATGATTTATATTAATTATCATTGTTATTGGTGGCTCGACCGGCACACAGAATTATTTGAGAACAGAGTAGGGTTACCAGACGTCCTTAAATGATAAGGACAGTCCTTAAATTCCGTGGCCCCGTCCTTAAGGGCGTTTATCTTTAATAAGGACACAAAATGTCCTTAAATTTCGTTTTAAATAATGATTACCGATTTTTGACACTACGATAGATTAAAAGGACTTCTAATTGGTGGATATTGATTGCTATAAAAGGTCATCACTACTTTTTTGTGCTTTTTTGCATAGTTAACGTCCTAAATTCATAGTACTGCAAATGTCCAACAAGCAAAACAGGCCATCACTACTTTGTGTGTTATTCTGCATCTGCAACGTTCCAAAAGGTCCGACAAGCAAAAAAGGCATCACTAGAAGTAGCGTCATTTCACACTTTCTTGGGGACGATACAATTTTTTTTGGCAAATTTTTCGCAATTTTTGCAAATTTTTCACATTTTCTTAGGCCATTTTTGGCAAATTTGCAATTTTTCGATATATTTTGGCAAATTTTTGGCAATTTTTTGATTTTTGCACATTTCACATTTATTTATTTATTTAATAAATTATACATTATTTATCATTTCATTGGTGGGTCACGGCCCCCTTACCACCCAGGTGAAGCCCCTGCTCACTTTTTGTGCTTCTTTAACGTCCTGAAAAGTCTGACAAACTGATGTGTTTTGTGTGTCCTTAAATTCTTTCCAACAGAACAGAGAGAACAGAGACTGTTAATGCTAAAATTATAAAGAGCTACAAAATATTTTCGGAGGCTCTCGCGGACCCCCGCCATATCATGCGCGGACTCCCTTCGGTCCGCGGACCACAGCTTGGAAACCGCTGGTGTAGCATAATGTATGATATGAGCAGACAGGTTCATGCCTTCTCCGACCATCCAAACGTTATTGTTTCTAACTTCTTAACTTGCTTCTATTCTGAGTTTAATGTTAATGCCATCACTTGCATTCTTCTTATATGCTCTTCCATTGTGCCTGAGCTCTGGAATGATCTGGTCCTTTGCGGATGGATTTGGAGTACCGTGGATTTACACTTTAGACAAACAGAACTGATGCTATAACATGATAATTAATTATTATCAATAGTAGTGATGATTTTAATATACGCCATCGTTAGTTTTCTATCAAATAGCATTAAGTTAACCTATTTGCTCGTACCACGGTCTATGAATCAGGCTTTCCAATTTTTATTGTTGTAGCTAGCACAGCTCGGATTCTACAGAGAGAGCAATATATTTATATTAGTGCTGCCTTTTAATCGCAATTAACGCGCGAATAACGCGTTAATCTATTAATCGCAATTAATATTTTTAATCGCGATTAAAAAATTAATTGCATGATAATTATTCGCTTCAAATATCTCTAAAGAAACTTTAAAAACTGAGCTTGAAAGTGATAACGTCACGAGTTTGTATCCAAATTTGACTGAAATGGATGATGCATGTGCTATATAATGCTATGCGTGGTCACTAGTTGAAATTCTGAACGTCTGTTCTGCAACTGGTGCATTGTTTATTTCAATTTAATTACTATTTCGGGGCCAGAAGAACGCTGATAAATAAAATGCGATTAATAGTGATTAATCGCGATTAATAAGTTTAATCGCGATTAATTGCAATTAATGATTTTAATCGCACGATTAATCGCGATTTAAAAAATTAATCGTTGGGCAGCACTAATTTATACTTGACGCGGCCATCGTTGGCCACTTTATTTATTTTTTTCAAGACAATTTCTATAGCGCCGTGCACTAGGTTAAGGCCTACGACAAGGGCGCTGCACACACATAGTCAACCATAACCTAAACTAAAAAGGTGCGTTTTTAGTTCTCTCAGGAACAGTCCAGCAGAGTTGGCCTCAGTCACTGCAGTCGGCAAGGCGTTCCAAAGCAATGGGTTCCCGCGAGAGAAGGACCTGTCTCCGAACTTCGGAGTCTGTGACGGAGGCGGAACGAGCAGTAGGACACGATGGCCGGAGCGAAGTGCCGACCTCCGTGCGTTCGACGTTGATCTTAGGACCAGCTCAGCCAGATACTGTGGACAGTGCGGGTCATTTAACGCTCGGAAGGTGAGCCAGCAGCGCTTATGGATAATGCGCTCCCGGGCTCGAAGCCAGTGCAGCTGATCACGCAGTAGGAGGATCACATGGGCTCCCCAGGGGCTGCTGAAGACGACCCGAGCAGCTGTATTGAGCACGGATTGCAGACGATTCAACTTTCCATCGGGGAGGCCCAGCAACACGCTGTTGCAATAGTCCAACCTGGGCAGAACAAGGGCGCGCACAAGGTGCACTGCCCCGCTGATCGGAAGATGCCGGCGCACTGACCTAATCCTCCGTAGGTGGTAGTAGCAGCCGCGGACAACATTACCGATATGTTCCTTATTTCATCTCTTCTCAAATATCTTCCATACTACTCATTCTCAATTGCGTAGCCGACTTAATATGAGCAAAGTTTATTTGCAAAAATCATAGAAAGTTTCGTGTGGCCAAAAAGTTAAGTGCATTTAGAGATATCGGCTAAGGGCATATTATTCCAACATGAGACTTGGCCAACTGTTTTAGTCATCAAGTTCTTCTAAGACCCTAACAGAAGCTATCGGCAACAATGATTGTCCGCTGAGATATAGGACTGGCACGTTAATAGGCATATAAAAACTTCTCGTTATCCAATTGATCGCTCCATCAAGATAGTTGCCTTATCCTCTTGAATATAGTTATCATTGCATGCAGCTGTAAAAGAATGATTTGCAATCAAGTCACTTCAAATTTCTAACACAGATGACGCCAGTACATACTTGATAAAGTTTAAGATTGATACTTTTATGGGTTATTATAAGCTGATGACTAGGCGCCATCATCAAGAGCATAATTCAGTGCATTATTAGGCTTATACATCATCAAGATCATAATTTTCATAATAAATAAATAAATGATTATAATAAGCAATAAATGCATTATTATACATCGTTCTCAGTTTTTCCAGATGTAGAATAAAGATTAAGTGCTTGAGTTGTATAACGCAAGCTATTATAACATCGAATCGTAACATATTTCACAGCTAAACCATTTAACGCAATTCTTAAACAGGAAAATTCTTAATAATAAAATAATATAACAAGGTTTAAAGTGGTTCGGTAGGGACTGCCCTGTGTGTGAACCACTGTGTCTTGTCTTTTAACTTTTCGTACTAACTTTGACTCGTCTTTAAAATTCCATCACGCACGTATCGTGAAAGTGTCTTCTTGCAAAAACACTTTCTGAAAATATCTGGTTACACCAAATTCCATCACCAAATTGTTTATTATTATAATTATTATTATTATTATTATTATTATTAGTAGTAGTAGTAGTAGTAGTAGTAGTAGTAGTAGTAGTAGTAGTAGTAGTAGTAGTAGTAGTACTAGTAGTAGTAGTAGTAGTAAGTAAGTAAGTAAGTAACCACGAAATTTCTATAGCGCTGCCCGAAAGCTTGGCGCAGTGCACCAGTTTATTCACGATCCCTAGTAGTAGTAGTAGTAGTAGTAGTAGTAGTAGTAGTAGTAGTAGTAGTAGTAGTAGTAGTAGTAGTAGTAGTAGTAGTGTGGCGACCCCGCCGGCTCGCGGTCTCGTAGCGCGGCCGGCGGTCGGGCGGCCCTCAACGCCCGCTCGGTCTACCGATCGCCATCAGCCGCCGACTCTGCCTGATCGGCGGCGTCACGTTCCCTTTCCGGCTCTCCGACATCAGAGGAGGTGTCCGCGGCTGCCGGGCAGGCAGCACACTGAGGATGGCCGCTCCTCAACGTAGGGTTCTCGTTTTCTTCCTCTGACTCTCTATCCGTTCCGGCTCCGGCCTCGTCCGAGAGACCCTTTAACTCATGCCTCTTATCGCTGGCCACCGCTTGGTCTCGGCGCCTTAAGCGATTTCGATAGGTATTTCTAGTCTCTGACTTCGACTTGGCCCCACGTCTCTTCATTCTCGGCAATCTAGCCGTTTTCCGCTCTCTTATAGACAGGCGGCGTTGTCTCTTGGCTTCCTCACACGCTTTCACCAAACCCGAGGTTATCCGTGCCTGAATGGGCGGCGGTCCACTCTTTTCCTGGCCGTCGATTCACTCAAACTGTCTCCCCGCGCCTTTACGACAGGCGGACGTCTGTCTCCTCCCTTGGCTCAGAATTGACCTTCTGGGCACTAACGTGACCTCAGGTAGGCGAGGTTCATCACAGCCAAGGCTCACCTCCACGGACAGTGCGCTGAGACTCCGGCGTCACAGCGACTTTCGAAGACACGAACACAACTTGCCTTTATTGGTTTATTTTTCTTTATTTATTAATAAACCAAGCAACAATGACAACAATGGCTACAGTGGCAACACTGGTAACACGGACAAAGACGCGGTAGCTAGACGCAGTCCGGCAGCCACAATAACTAGCGCACAGGAACTGCAATCAATAGCCTTTGATACGTCAATATGAAACGATAAGCTTTAGCACTTTAAACGGGCTCCAAATACTCGCTTTCAATCGCTGTGCTTTCTTTACTCTATCGCTTCACAGTATAAGCGGAGCGACCACGAAAAGCACATGTGATGTCAGTGACTGACAATTTTCAGAGTTTTGAAACTTTTTGACGGGCACTTAGGCGGATTTTTCGTCTATAGTCTGTATTTTCGCGTAGTTGCTGTCAATAGGAAAAAGTAGGGACTTGCTTAAGAACGTTTTCCTTAGCGGTGATCAGGGGCTTCGTCTACGGCTAAGCGACGCGGCAATAGCTCCTGCCAGCTGGGCGCGCGTCTCAAGCGAACTTTAGTTCAACAGCCGCCTGCGTCCGCCTAATGACGCGGGCTACATAAATTCCCATATTTCGGAGATTTTCGATTTTTAGAACCAGCCCTTGAGGGCGCTCGCTCCGAAATGTCCCCATCTACGCGTTTTATCCGTCAGGAAGCTTAACTTCGGACCCACCCCTCTAGCGTCGTCGGCAGCGGCGAAGGGCGCCTCGCCGCCGGCGACGCGCATCGCCGTCAGGACCTTGTTCCCCGGGCGCCGCTCTTTAGGCGGAATTTCAAGCTGTAGGGCCACGTCCGCTTAGATGCCGTCAGAGCAGGAACAGGCAATGGTGTCGTCGTTATCGGTGGTAAGGGACCCCGTCTACGGGCCCAGCCCTTCGCTAACCACCCCTGGTAGCCTGGGCGCCGATGTTCAGGCGTACGCATCGACTACACAGCCGGCCGACCGCTGCGTTCTCTCTCCTTCTTTCCATCGCTCCAACCGCCTGTTCCCTTCGTCAGCAGCCAGCCAGCCGCCGTCTCCGCGCAGCCTCTGTCAAACAGGCGGCGATCTTTCAGCGGCCAAAATCTCTACTTGCTAAAGAACGAAGGCTCGGGAACCATAAATCGTTGCCGGTTTATACAACTTATCTCCCGGTCTTTGGGCGGCCGTGGCGATTGTAATAATTTTACCGAAGCCTTAGCGTCTTAGCCTAGCGCGTGCTCTGTCCGTTTTACATGAATTAAAACTTTATTAATTAATTAAAATTAGTACAAAATTACATTATTATAACGCTAATTAATTAGATTAAATTATTAACTAACAAGTTTATACAGTTAAGCAATCAATAATAATAATAATAATAATAATAATAATAATAATAATAATAATAATAATAATAATAATAATAATAAATTAATAATAATAATAATAATGCTATCTGTGGCACATGGTCGCCACAGTAGTAGTAGTAGTAGTAGTAGTAGTAGCAGCAGCAGCAGCAGCAGTACTAGTAGTAGTAGCACGTGCTACTATAATCTATAATTTGTAATGTGTCCACGCAATCACTGTAACAGTCACCACAAAAATCTCTACGTTGTATGATAATATGATAATAATAATAATAATAATAATAATAATAATAATAATAATAATAGAAGTAGTAAAAGTAAAAGTAAAATCTCGTTAATTTCTAAATCGCTTTCAAAAGATGCACCGAAGTAGCTCCTTATTCCGATGCGCTTAATCTCAAATGAAGTAGCTATAACCAAAAGTGGATCATTCATGCCGGGTCATTTGATCAAAAGGGCGAGTGGGCAGGACGCTACAGCTATGGAGGAAATAATTTTATAAAGAGAAATGATTTTACTTTAGAAAGAAAAACATGAGGACACGTTGCAAGAAGGGGAAAAACTTGTGACTCAGAGTTTGTTATTTGGCTTTGATGTAGACAGCGAAGGGATATTGGAATTGAGTTCCAAAGCTCAGGTGCCGCGTATGAAAAAGCACGATTGCAAATTTTGAGAGATGATTGATTCAGAGGTCGAAGGAGAGTTACATGAGAAGAAGATCTGGTAGATCCAGGTTGTTGTGGAACTATCAGATTTCTTAGGTAGACTGGTTTTGATGTATGAAGTGAGTTATAAGTCATCGATATTATTTTATATTCAATGCGTTCTGTTATTTTGAGCCAGTGGAGAGATTTGAGTAATGGTGTAATGTGACAAAATTTAGGCGATTTAGTTACTGCACGAGCTAAGGCATTTTGAATCGATTGGAGTTTACATATGGAAGCTCTTGGAAGATTGTGAAACAGTGAGTTGCAGTAGTCTAACTTAGAGTGAACTATTGAAGTGGCAATAGTAGAAGCAGTTTTAATATCAAGGTAGGGACAAAGGCGACGTAGATCACGAATGTGAGCATAACAGGTTTTGATAGTTGAGATATGTGAGCTTCACAATTTAGGGAGGAGTCAAAAGTAAATCCAAGATTTTTTGCAGTTGGAACAAAGGTAGTAGTAGTAGTAGTAGTAGTAGTAGTAGTAGTAGTAGTAGTAGTAGTAGCAGTAGTAGTAGTTGAGGTGGCGGTGGTCGTGGTAGTAGTAGGGATTACTTAAGTAGTAGAAGTAGTAGTAGTAGTAGTAGTAGTAGTAGTAGTAGTAGTAGTAGTAGTAGCAGTAGCAGTAGTAGTAGTAGTAGTAGTAGTTAAGTAGTCGTCGAAGTATTAGTAACAGCATCAGTAGTAGTAGTAGTAGTAGTAGTAGTAGTAGTAGTAGTAGTAGTAGTAGTAGTAGTAGTAGTAGTAGTAGTAGTAGGCCTATTGTCAAGACTTTTAAGTCGTCGTAGGCATGACAGGCCAAAGTCTAGGTCACTTTACACAAATGTCACATGAAAGGCGGTAACATCCATAAAACTGGCATCTTCATTGATCTATTCTAACCTTATATGAATCAATTGGGCGCCTCCGTCCAGATTATTGTATTATTTTCTTAATTTTTTGTAATTGTTATAGCCTCTTGATGTACAGTAGACAATAATTTGCTGCATATCATTCAAATTTAGATCCTACGCAGTTGATTTATCTGTGACCATAGTCAACAAATCACTTCAGATTTATAACGAACATGATCGTTTAGAAACGTCAACAATAGATACTTGCCCATGTCTGGGATTGGCACTTTTACAGGCTATTAGAACTTGAAGTCAATCAATTGGGCGCCATCGCCAAAATTGTAATTAATCGCCGTATTCTCTTGTGCTCATTTTTCACAAATCTACAGTAGATGTAGATGTCGATGTAAAACAAAGACTATTGTTTTACTGATATTCTGTAGGCTATTGCAATATTAGGTTTTAACAAGTTTCACACCTGAAACATTTAACGGGAATCCTCACGCAGGAATAAGCTTAACCTTTTAAACTGTTCATGCAAACATTGGCCTTTCTTTAAAATTTCACCACAGCACGTTTTCATGAAAATATAAAACTTCAAGTTTTAAGAAAATCTATTTGCTGCAAATGTTTCATTTTAGGAATACAGGTTGTAAAGGTAAAAATTGGGCCGATGTTTAGCATTCAATATCTCGGCCTCGTGTGTAGTGAGTTCTATACAATTTATAGCCAATTATTTAGGAATGTTTCTGATGTAATTGCCAAATTTCATGTTGCTATTTTTAATATTTGCTGAAATATGGCCAAAAAACCTAAAGAGACACAAATTTTAAAATTGTCAACGTAATAAAACGTCATAATAAAGTGATAAATATATTTTGTTTTTTGCCCCTAAAAAGAGCCGTTTTAAAGGGTTTTTAGTAGTGCTGCCTTTTAATCGCGATTAACGCGTTAATTTGTTGATCAGCATTAATTTTTTTAATCGCGATTAAAAAATTAATCGCATCATAATTAATCGCTTCCAAGTTATCTAAAGAAACTTTAAAACTGTGCTTGAAAGTGATAACGTCACGAGTTTTTGTTGAAAGTTGCCTAAAATGGATGATGCATGTGCTACATACATAATGTTATGCGCGGTCACTAGTTGAAATTCGGGAAGTCTGTTCTGCAACTGGTGCTTTATTTCTTTCAATTTAATTACTACGAGTGTGAATTATTTCAGAATAAATCGCAGTATTATATAGGATACTAAATTGAAATGGTACAACAGTGGTTCTCACACAAGGAAGAACCTCCTGAACCACAATATTATTATTATTATTATTATTATTATTATTATTGTTGAAAGTTATACTGGCTAAGTTGTCATTCGGACGACAACGTCATTTAATTACTACTTCGGGACCAGAATAACGTCGATAAAAATGCGATTAATCGCAATTATTTTTTAATCGCACGATTAATCGCGATTAAAAAAGTTAATCATTGGGCAGCACTAGTTTTTAGATGATTTAGTGCAGGAACAGGTGCTCAAATTGCCCACCCTTAGCCTTCACACATGCCGACAAGCGCTTCTTCACTGACAGTATCGACTTCTGGATCTGGTCCTCAGACAATCTCTCTCAGATATTCTTCAGCACAGTCTTCAACTCCGTAATGTTCTGTGGCTTTGGCTGATACTTTTGATATCTGTCGAGCATGATTCCCAGACGTGGAAGTGAAGTGAATTGATATCTGGGGAGTTGGGTGGCCAGTCATCTTTCTTGATGAAATCTGGGCAATTTAGCTCCAGAAAATCCTGAGTCCTGAGAGCAGAGTGGGCAGGTCTTGCTGGAATATAACATCTTCTCCAAGCAAATCATGACAGTCCTGCAGCCAATCATAATGCTGTTGTGTTTAACTGTTGGCCGTCAGTAACCCTTGATCTTGTCTGGCGCGATGATAACGACACTATTTTTAGAGTTAAACGATAGATTTTATTATGACGTTATATTCCGTTGTCAATTTTAAAGTTCTAGCAATTTCCTTCTAATTTGGACAGGTGCAGCAATCTGTAATAGATCTAAATCTGATTCTTGAGGGCAATCAGACTCAAAAAATTTTCTCACAAGTAAACCATCATGAACGCAGTAGGAAATTCTCTGACCTACATTGTGAAAATTGACCACAACATTAAATAATTCCTGCAGTTTCACAACTGCCTTCTGCAGCTTAATCAACTCCTCACAAGTCAACGACATTTCTCTACCAGGAACAAAAACATCACTTACAACACATGGATGAGTTGGACGACACAACCTCACCATTACCAGAACAAACAACTGAATGAGTGCGACAGTTCACCGCCTCACCAACAGACTCACCATCAGAGAAAAAATCACTGGCTGAGTGGGACAGTACACTACCTCAGACCCATCAACAAAACCATTATCAGAAAAACTAAATGGTGAGTGGGACAGTTCACCACATCAGACTTATCAGCATGGGAATCAACCACAGATCCCAACAAATCCTTCTCGAAATAATGGTCCAGATTTAACTCTGACTCATAGAAGTCACATGGATTGTGAGTCACATCTTCACGAGTCCCCAACAAACCCTTCTCTAGTTCAACTAGACTCTTCGTTTGGGCTCTAGTTACCACACAGGACTCCAACGGTTCACAATCACCACGCGAATCGATGTCTGCACCAACTAAAATGTCAATCGACTGAGGCAGATGGTCAATTATACCACACAATATGTCACCATTGTTGTACACACTGTTTAGCCAAACCACCTCTAAGGGAATTTTAATTACATCACCAGTAATTCCACGAATGTGTTCGCCTGTATCTCTGTATTCAGTTGAGTTAATTAGTTCTTTGTTAATTAGTGTTTGAGCCGAACCGGTGTGTCGAAAACATATTACTTCTCTCGACTGATTATTTTAATTGAAAATGACTGCTTTTGAAGAAAATGGTCTAAAGTTAATATTTACTGTGTTCAAATTACTGGTTATTTGTTGAACAAGATTTACATTGTGAACAGAAAAGCTATGGTTTTGACCACACTTAGCTCTTTCTTCTCTCTGTTTCTCTAGAGCATAGCACTGATCAATTGTGTGGTTCTGTTTGTGGCAGAACCCACAACGCGGTAGGTGGAAAAACAAATTCCTTTCTCCCCGCCTGAAATTATTACCTTAACCGTGGTTTGAAGAATTTGGAAAATTTTGTTTTATATTCGACGAGTTAAGTCTCCAACTTGTAGCATTACTTGAGTTTTCAACTCCACCATGGAACTTATGTATAGGTTGGTTAGCAAACATAGGCCTAAAAGAATTGCCATTAGTATGAAACCTATTTCTAACCACAACATCATTATTTGCAGCATAATTTCTATGTGTAGCTGTGAAATGGTCAGCTAGCTATGCAGCATGAACTAGACCTTCTGGTTGTTTATCATGAAGCCAAGTTTTCAGGGACTGATCAGTTATTTTGGATAGGAACTGCTTTGCTTTGAAAACTTATTTAACTTGGTCAAGGTCATTCGATGCTTTTTCTTCAGACAGCCATTTATTAAAAGGAAAACTCAATCGGGTTGCATAATGCGAAAAAGTTTCACTGGGGTCCTTATTTAGATTCCTGAATTTTACTCGATAGGCCTCAGGGACAAACTGGAACATATTAAGGATTGCTTCCTTAACACAATCATAATCTTTTGCTTGTTCTGCTGGTAATTCTAGAAAATCCTCAATGACTTTGCCAGTGACCTGGGACTGCAAAATGGATGACCATTTACTCTTATTAATTTCAAAGGTTTCTAAGGTTCTTTCAAAAAGTGTCAAATAAGAGTCAATTTCAAATGTTTGATTAAACTTGGGAAGGGACTTCTTAGCACTTTCAACATTTTTATCCACTCCAACTATCTGAATTCTATCTACATTTACTGGTTCACCTTGCATTTTTAATTTCTCTAGTTCTACCCGTTCCTTAAATTCAATTTCCTTCTGTTTAAGTTTTAACTCCTCTGAAGCTAACTGATTATCCATTTCTTTTTCCCTAAGCTGGTTTTGGGACTGGGTTTCTAATTCTTTCTCCTTAAATCTTAATTCATCTGATGCTAGCTGTGCGGCTATTTCTTTCTCTTTAAGTTGGGTTTCTGCAGCTAATTCTAGCTTACGGACCTCTAGTTCTATCTCTAATCTTCTCAGAACAACTGTTTCTGATTCTAATTGTGTGTTTGAGTGTATGGAGTTTTTGCCACTGTGACCATTCAACCTCTCCACTCTATCTTCTGTCTGTACCGTCAGGCTCAATTGGATGAGTTGGCTCTGCAGCTGGGTCTTAGAGACACCTTTCACATTAATCCTCTTTTGAATTAAGGTGGACCTTAACTCTTCAACACTTAATTCCAGTATGTCTTCAACAGACAACGGCTGTGGCAACAGTGATGCCATACTAACAAGTTACGCAATCAAACACACAATGTACTACAATAACAAATTATGCACAAAATCTCAATAACTAACTCTACTCTACTCAAAAACAATAACCACTCAAACTGATGAGCTGGGTTCAAATCCTGAGCGCTACCAAATGAGAGCCGACCAGAATAACACAAGTCAAATCCCACCACAGAGACAACGCTCTGTAAAACAACGGGTTCAAATCCCGCGGATGAGACCCCAAAATGTAATGGCCGCCTGTTCTAACTCTACAAAAGCTTGTCGTATATAGTCTAGGGGTAACTAGAACGCTCGAGGATTTTATTGTTCTCAGAGTTACATCTGCTTGCGTGGAATATATCGACAGCTATACCAGTGGTGGAAACGATTTATTCGATCTGTTCGGTTGTCACGAACTGTGTCGGTGGGCGGTTCCGAGTTTGCCATCTCGTTACTTCGTTGTTCGTTACTCGTTACTTCGCTAGTCGCCAGGGGCCGCTCGGGGAGCTGTCTGTGGATCGCTGTCGACAGTCTACCAACGTTGATAGCGTGGACCGATCGTGGATATGTCGATGCCTACAACAGGAGTCATCAATTACACGTCAAACGAACTTCTTGCGATCCGGTCGGCGATATGCACTCGTCCCCCTGCGTCATTACGCTGGCGGCTGGTTCACCTCTTCGTCGCTCCTCACCATCGGACGGCCGGACGCGGCCGTAGAGGTGGACGGCGGCTGCAGAGACCTATTTCGGTGGTCCCTCCATCAGTTCGTCATCGACCGCCGACGAGACCTATTAACGATCGGCAGCAGGAGCTGGTACATTCGAAGCTGGATCGTCATGCCAATCCCCCGACTCGATTGATCCGAGCCGGGTTGCTGAACATTCGGTCTGTGAGAAACAAGACCGAGAACGTGCCAGAGATCTTCAACGAGTTCAATCTGAATGTTCTCTTTCTGACGGAGACCTGGCACGAATGCGCTGATAGTGTCGCCATCAAACGTCTTCGTGGGCTCGGCCTCAATGTTATAGAGGCGGCACAAGATTTACCGGTGTCCGAGAACCTAGACAGTACCCATTTCGTCAACCATGGAGGGATAGCGGTTATCTCTAGACCAGGGACTGTCGTCGCCAAAGTCGACTCGAATTTCAAGCCTAAATCTTTCGAACATTTCTGCTGCCTTGTGGGTAGCGGAAGATCGTCGTTGATGATCGTAGCCATCGGCCCGGGTCTCAGAGCGTCCGTCAACTGTTTTTCGACGAACTGACTACCCTATTAGAATCGATGTCGACGTACAACAGCGGGATTCTTATCGTCGGCGACCTTAACGTCCACCTTGAGCGTCCGTCAGACGTCGACAGTCAGAAGCTTGAACTTCTCA
Organism: Metaphire vulgaris; assembly: GCA_018105865.1. Lineage (NCBI taxonomy): Eukaryota > Metazoa > Annelida > Clitellata > Crassiclitellata > Megascolecidae > Metaphire > Metaphire vulgaris. The sequence continues at coordinate 243,164 of JACLAT010000068.1, forward strand.
TTTCCTCGTTCGACCTTAAGCAGTTCGTTCACGATTCAACCCACGTGCACGGCGGCCTCCTGGACGTGGTGATATCGTCGGGGAAGTGCGAACCGCTCGATGTGACTGCAGTCGAGGTTGGATTATCCGACCACAAATTAGTCCACTGGACACTACCCATTGCACCACAGAATGAACAGTACGTTACAACTCTTAGGAGGAAATGGAGACACTTTGAGCTTGAGCGGTTCATTGAGCGGCTAGAGCAATCTCCGCTTTGTGCACCTGTCGACCCCAGCTCTACCGGATCGGATCTTGCGCTTCTCTATCAGTCAGTTATCACCGAAATTCTGGATGACGTCGCGCCGATGTCAAGGATAACCGTGCGTCCCAGGAAGCATCGACCCTTCTACGATAGAGAATGTAGACAGGCCCGACGACGAGCACGTCGGCTTGAGAGAGTTTATCGCAAGAAGAAAGGATCGACCGCCGAAGCTGATGCACTGTCGTCCTGGCGTGATGCCCTTAGGGCGAGTAGGAGCTTGGTGAGGAGGAAGGGTCGTCAGTACTGGCGTCATGCGATCGACTCCGTGCAATCCGACACCAAGCAGACGTGGAATGTACTGGGTAGTCTGCTCGGAAATAACGATACACCTTCCTGTGAGCCGTCTGACTTTTCGGCGAACGACTATCATTCCTTCATCGATCTCAAGGTTGCGAATATTCGGGACAGGACAGCCGGAGGGGAGGGGCCTGCCCCGTGACGTATAACGTCTTTCCGGGCCCCTTCTTCCACAGTTTCTCGCCGCCAACACAGGCTGAAATCATAGCTAGCGTAAAGTCGTCACCCAACAAGCAGTGTCCATCAGATCCACTTCCCATGTGGCTCCTGAAGGAAACGGTAGCCACGCTAGCTCCGTATCTGACAGCACTGATGACAGCTTCTCTGGCGAACGGCGAGTTTCCGAGTCTGTGGAAGCACGCTGTCATACGTCCGCATATGAAAAAGACAGGCCTCGACCCCGATGATCCCGCTAGCTTCAGACCTGTTGCGAACCTGCCATTTCTTTCGAAGCTGATAGAGCGACTAGTAAGCAAGCAGCTTATCACGCACTTGGTTCGCAACGGTCTCATGCCTCACCACCAGTCGGCGTATCGAGCGGGCCATTCCACTGAGACGGCATTACTTAAGATCTTCAACGACATAGTCGATGCGATCGCAAATGGGAAGCAAGCGCTCTTGTGCATGCTCGACCTCTTCGCGGCGTTCGATACTGTCGACCACTCCATCCTTTTACGCCGCCTCGATCATTCCTTTGGAATAAAAGACACAGCGTTACTTTGGCTGCGCAATTACCTTTTCGAAAGAACGCAGTCCATCTCTTGGAAAGGTCATACGTCAGCCAAACGCCCCGTCCGCTGCGGAGTACCACAAGGTTCAGCCTTAGGTCCGCTCCTTTTCATCCTCTACGCAGCGGATTTGGGACGGATCGCCGGGTCGTACTGGTTAAACTGGCATGCCTACGCGGATGACGGGCAAGTGTACGCCTCCTGCCGTCCCTCAGATACGGGGCACCTGCGATCTCGGTTCGAAGATTGTCTACATGAGATCATGTCATGGACCGCGACAAATCGCCTCGCGCTTAATCCCGGTAAAACAGAATTGCTATGGATCAGTACTCCCAGGAAGGCTCACCTATTAGATCGTTCTCCTTTTACGATCGGTGATGCTGTCATCGCTCCGTCTACGGAGGTGCGCCTTCTGGGTGTACTTCTCGACGACTCTCTATCCCTCGCCGGCCAAGTGAGCTCCGTAACTCGCGCCTGCTACTTTCAGCTGCGCAGGATCTCAGAGATTCGACGGTACATTTCAACATCAGCAGCGATCCACGTAGTCCGGGCACTAGTGCTATCCAGGTTGGATTATTGCAATAGCATTCTTCTGGGGCTTCCGGACTATCAGCTTGACCGTCTTCAGTCGGTCATGAACGCTGCGGCCCGATTGATCTTTAGCGCGAGATGGAGGGATCACGTGACTCCGTTGCTAAAGGAAAGGCTACACTGGCTGAAGATCTCGGAGCGTATATTACAAACGCTGTATGGTGACATTCCGAGCACTGAACGACCCTCTCTGCCCGGAGTACATTTCTGCTCTCATACAGCGGCCGATGCCGACAGACTGTCGTAAACAGCTGCGATCAAACAAGCGAATCCGCCTTTATGTCCCTCCTCCGTCCAAGACGGTGATGCTGGGGGAAAGATCCGTGACACGCGGCAACCCCCTTCTCTGGAACTCTCTTCCCGCCTCAGTGACATCTATCACAACCTTCGAGGCGTTTGCGACTGCCCTCAAGACGCACTTATTTCGCGCATCGTATGAACATCTGTAAATCGCTCTTGATTTTAGCTCTAGCTATGTTATAGCGTTTAATAAATCATCTAGAAATAATAATAATAATAATAATAATAACTAATTAGTTATTTTTGTTTAACTACTTACAGGACGGTTCAATCAGCATTGACTCACAAACACTCTTTTCTTATCAAAATACATATTTATTCTTATATTCAAAATAATAACTTCTCAACAATAGCGGCGATTAAATAGCATCAATATAGATAGTCTTTGCCAGTTATTGCTAGTGGTAGCTCTACTCTAGCAACGCGTAACTAATGTCAACGGCAAACGGTCTGTCAGACCGATTTGAAACCAAAATTAAGCAACCAAATATGGTCTTGTTCTCTACAACAAACACTACGCATGGATCACAGCCAAGCTCGGAGTCGCTCGATCGATTAGATACATCGAAACTCTTAATAAAATCTATTTAAATTCGACATCAAAATCGACGGACGAAGATCGCTTCTCCAACGGTCGCCATCGGCCTCTCCCTTGCACAACATCGAAACTGCTCTCCTACTCCCAAGGCGGCAACAAATGTAGCACTGCTCCCATCTGATTGGAAGCGGCATGGCGAGACCTTCTTCTCAGACGTACGATTGGCCAACGCTGGTCCAATAGCACACCCTATCGTCTGCCATACCTTCATTCATTCATAAAGTTAATTTAAAGGCGCATTAATTGTCTAGTGCGCCTCAGCCGTTTTCTTAAACAAGTATGTCTTTAATCTGGTCAAGAACATTTCTCGTGATATGGTTTCATCGCGCAAGTGAGCAGGTAGATCATTCCACAGTTTTGGGCCGCGTACTCGGAAAGTGCAATCGCCCATCCTGGCTTTGGTTCTTGGTGTCTTGAGGATGCGAGTGGTATTTGATCTTAATTCCCTTGTACGACCCTATTTCCTTATAATAATAATAATAATAATAATAATAATAATAATAATAATAATAATAATAATAATAATAATAATAATAATAATAATAATAATAATGTGATTTTAAGTGGTTTAGGAGGCTAAGTAAGCCTGTGTGAAAACCACTGATGTAACCATCTGCATTCAATAACCTAGTTTATCTAGATAGCCTTTGAATCCGTTCACTGTTTCAACTGTCACTCCCACCTCGTCCAAACTGTTCCATTTGTCCACAACCCTTGCACTAAAAAAGTTTTTCTTTCTTGGACCAACCCTCTGCTTAAACATTTTGCACTTGTGGCCTCTTGTGCTGCTATAGTGTGCCAATGTAAAGAATCGATCATATGGCACCTCTACTTTCCCAGTCATTATTTTGTATGTTTCTATCAAATCCCTCTTTCTCTTCTCCTTTCTAATGTTGTCAGTCCACAATATTGCAGTCTTTTTCGTAGCTTAAATTATGGCACCCATTGACCATCTTCGTTGCTCGTCTTTGCACTTTTTCTAAAAGTTCTATATCTTTTTTCAAGAATGGATTCCAAGCCTGAACACAGTATTCCAGATGAGGCCTTACTAATGACTTATAAAGTTTAATGATTATCTCTTTGTCTCTTTGTCACGACTCACAATTGTCCTTTTCACCATTCCCAACATTTGGTTTCTCTTTTTCGCTGCCTCCATGCATTGGTGAGATGGATTCATACTTCTATGGGTGATTATCCCCAAGTCTCTTTCTTTTTCTGTTGTGGTTAGAACCTTCCCCTAAAGAATATTCATTACCATTATTAGACTTCCCAACATGCATTACAGAACATTTATCAATATTGAAAAGCATCTGCCAGTCCACAGACACTGAAACAATTTCCTTAGATCTTCTTGTAAAATTTTTGCATCATCCTCCGAGTCTATATTTCTGCATAACTTTGTATCATCGGCAAACTTTGAAATTTTAGACAGTAATCCTTCATCGATATCATTTATATATATTAGAAAAAGCAATGGCCCAAGCACTGAGCCCTGAGGCACTCCACTGATAACTCTTGCCCATTGCGAATGGCCTCCCCTAATGCCAACCTTCTGTCTTCTTCCCTTCAACCAATTTTCAATCCATCTGAGAATATTGCCCCTTATTCCACAGGACTTCAGTTTGGCAGCCAGCCTTATATGGGGTACTTTATCAAAAGCTTTGGCAAAATCTAAATATATTATGTCTACTCCTTGCCCTTGTCTAGCTTATCAAAAACCTCCTCCAGAAAGTCCAACAGGTTGGTCAGGCATGAACGCCCCTTTGTAAATCCATGCTGACTATCTTTAACAATTTTATGCCTAGTCAAATGTTCCAAAATGCTTTCTTTCAGTATTTTTTCCATAACTTTACCGATTACAGATGTTAGGCTCACTGGTCTGTAATTGCTTGGTTCACTTCGTTTTCCCTTCTTGAACAGTGGGCTGACTAATGCGTCTCTCCAGTCTTGCGGTACTACTCCAGTTCTGAGTGATTCATTGATTATCAAAGCAATTGCATGTCCTATTTCATTTCGAACCTCGTAAAGAAACTTTGGATGTAAGCCATCTAATCCTGGGCTCTTGTCTGTCTTTAAATTGGTCAAAACCTTGATAACACATTCTTTTGTACACACTATATCTGTTAGCATTAAATGGAAATGAAGAAGAAATTTTCTTCTTCATTTCCATCAAACACAATTTTGGCTTCTGGCATAGTATTTGTATTTTCCTCTGTAAATACTGAACAAAAATAGTTATTTAGAATCTGTGCAGTTTCTACATCGTCTGTTATTGCACATCCTGCTGTCCAAGAGGGGACCGACTGTGTCCTTTCGTCTCAACTTTCTATTACAATATTTGTAGAATCTTTTACTGTTCTGTTTTATATTTTTTGCTAATCTACCTTCAAAATTTGCAATAGCCATCTTGTTAGTAACTGCTGATGCGTTTCTTTTCTGAGTATACTGTTCCTCCAAGATCTTAAGTCTGTGCTGATTCTGCTCATTTCCTTTACTTGCTAATCTGAGTTTACTTAGTTTCCTCCACGCTTTGTTTTTCCCCCTTCTTTTTCGTTGCACTTCTCTTGTTATCCAAGGAAGTTTGTTATTAATTTTCTTCTGTTTGGGAATGGTCAATTCTATGACTTTGGACATACATTTGGTAAATATGCTTCAGCCTTCCTCGGTGTCTTTTCCTGTTATCTCCCTCTCCAAATCCATTTCTGTAATCATCTTCCTTGCCAGGTCATATTCTCCCTTAAAAAAGTTACGTCTATCCAGAAACTGCTTTTGTTGACCAATCCCAAAGTTAATAGTAAAACTGACCATTTGGTGATCACTTGTTGCAAAATTCTGCCCAACCTCCACGTTGGAAACTATATTCTCCTCTCTTGTTAGAACCAGGTCTAATATGTTGTTGCCTCTTGTTGGCCTTGTCACATGCTGAAACAGAAAATTATCATTGACACAGTCCAGAAATTTCCTATCACATGATCTCTCTGTATCCAGCGTTTCCCAGTCTACATGATAATTAAAGTCACCCATTATAACAACATTTTCTCTTGATACCCTGTTCAATAAAGCAAACATTCCATTATCTGATTCTTCCATAGCACTTGGTGTTCTGTAACAAACCCCTACCAATATTTTCTCTCGGTGACTTCTGATTTCACACCATATATGCTCCTTGAAGTGATCATTTTCTATGTCTGTTCGCTCCATGGCATGCAAGCCTTCTTTAATGTAAAGTAGTACCCCTTAGCAGTTGACAATGCCTGGTGAGGTATTGAGGTGCTTCGACTCGTAGGCACTTGTCAACTAGAGATAGAATTTTAAATTCGATGCGTTGTACGACTGGTAGCCAGAAATCAGAGACAGGACGCAACAACCCTTCGTCAGTAACACCGTAAGAAAGAAAAGAATGGAATGGCTGGGGCATATATTGCGAATGGAAAACGAAAGACTGCCAAAAATAGCATACTATCATAAACAGAAGGGTAAAAGAAGTCAAGGACGACAGAGAACAAGATGGACGGACTGCATAAGCAAAGACCTCAACACGGTGGGGCTCAAGCTGGAAGGGAAAACAACTGGAAGAAATAGGATGACTCTGGAGGAACTGGCGAGCAACAGAGACAAGTGGAGAGAAATCGTTTCGGAATCAACGACTGGACACAGTCAAAGATGACAGAGAGAGAGAGAGAGAGAGCCAGTGAAGGTTCCGGATAATAGGCGACGCATGCTGCTTTCGGTTGGTCCGTGTGAGTAATCGTGCAGCTGAGTTTTGTACGACTTGTAGCCTTTTTATTTGCTTGTCGGTGGCATATGGCAATAGACTATTGCAATAGTCAATGCGCGTAGCAATGAATGCGCGTACTAAAGCCTTCGCCGCATCTTCGGTCAGTGAGTCTATAATTAAAGTTAGTTGTCTCAGTTGGTGGAAACTTCCAGAGACAATTTTGCTAACATGTTGAGCCATGGTGAGTTGTTCATCTAGTATGACTCCTAGGTCTCTAACTGCGTTCCTTTGATGTGGACTCCTTCTTGGTTCAGCTCGTCGATGTCGACCTTTGTCACCTGCTTACTGTAGCCGAGGACAATGAAATCTGTTTTCAGAGGATTAAGTTTAAGTTTAATTTAGGATCAGTTTAATTAATTAAGTTTAATCAATAACCTAATATACATATGTAAAAAAAGCAAAACTAAGTCACACATGTGATGTTTGTATAGCGCCACATTAACATTTCCTACTTTATCTAGCACTACACACTCATTTGCATCATCATCACCACCATCACAATATAAGCAATGTCTTCAGCTCAAAATGCGTCCAATTGATGATGGGAGAATATCGCAATGGAATCAGGGATAAGGATCCGTTAAACAGTTTACTTCTGAAAAAGACAACATTCCTAAATATGTTGCTTTTTGGCATGCGAAGGGAAGCTGCAATATTTACAAATGTTTAAGTTCATTGCAACAGTTTTCTTTCCAAGAGCGTCTCACTCCCATTTCAATTTTTCACGTCAGTAGAGAGATTAAATGCATACAACTCAGAATCGCCATTTACTCGTGAGTCTCTCGAACGGAGGTAAATCTTGGCGCAAAAGAAACTCAGTGCTGAAAGTGTTTGTCATTATTTTTTTACTAATAAAATAAAGATTGAGAAGAACATTCATTAAGTGAATAAAGACGAATAAAAGTAGAATCCGAAAATTGTTATATTCGGCGATTGTGTCTACGTAGGGCAGAGGTTTAATAGTGCAGTAGACAGGCCCATTCAGAGGCTGAAGGAGACCCGACCATTCCGAAATTTTGAGGCTCTGATCTCCAACAGTTGCGGACTATTGGAGTATTATAACTATAGACTATCAGTCCATACTATCCAGTAGCGTCATTTCACTTTTCTTGGGGGAAAGATTATTTTTTAGCAGATTTTGACAAATTTTTGGCAAATTTTGGCAAATTTTTAGCAATTTTTGGTAAAATGTTTGCAATTTCGTGTCAATTTTTGCAAATTTGCAAATTTTTGATATTTTTGACAATTTTTGCGATTTTTTAAACATTTATTTATTTATTTATTTATTTAATATATTATACATTATTTCTTCATTTCCTTGGAGGGCCACGTCTCCCATGCTCTCCAAAATGATGCCCCAGATACTATCCATAGTTATAGCATTTAATCTGAAGGGCGAATGAAATAACACAGAGGTATAATATTTTTAGACCGCAGGTCTTAGTTACACATTAACTTAAAAGCAGAGACCCCCATAATTGGAGGCCCGGGCCAAATGGCCCTGATGGCCCCCCTCTGATAGGGCCTGGCAGTAGAGAGTAGCCTACTCAATGGTAATCAAATATATCTAAACAAAGTCTTGATCAATGCAGAAGAAGTTTGAAACGCGTGTTTCATTCATGCAGCCGATATGATATTATATAGCTACGATAATTAATTCATAGGCCTATGTGACCTACTTAAATCACTCATTGATGCAATTTCCTCCTACTAAAAATCAGCAGCAAAATGCAACTGTGAAATGCAGCATAAGAAGCTCGGCCTACAGTTCCTGCGTCATATGAGTGACGATCACCAAGGCCATAATTCGAATATGTAAAATGCCTGTTAACCCGTCTTGCTATATCTTTCAAAAACAAACTCATACAACCTCATTGGTATCACACAGTTGTGAAATGATTTTGAATGTCGATTGGTGATTAATACAAACCGTGGACTCCTAACGCTTGCTCTGAGACTTATCGATGGACATTGGAAGTGGGATTTTGTAGAGCCAGAAAATCTATGCCATTTACAATTCCACGGTCTAAAATTTTAAAAGGCAAATGGTCGAATTAAGCTAACATAATTATCCTGATATCACTTCATCAATTGCTCCTCTTCCACACAGTGAATCAAGTCCAATTCCAGCTTCTCCAATGTTCGAATAATAATGATGACGATGATGATGATGACGACGACGACGACAACAACAACAACAATAATAATAATAATCAGAATATTAATAGGTGGCGCTGGAGGGTCGGTCCTCTTCCTTATCCTCGGGGTCGGACCTTGTCCTTATCATCGTCCTTGGGGGTCGAGCCTTGTCCTTATCCTCGTCCTGGGGGTTGGTCCTTGTTAACATCACTCGAGTTTGCGTTTAATTTACGATATTCGATTAGATATTTGACAGATTTAGTATAGTGCTATTCAAACCAAATACCAAGCAAGATTTATCGTTTACTTAGGCCTAATCGGCGTTTGATTTATTGCTCGACTATTTGTGCTTGAAAATTGTTCTTGAAACGATGATTGACACTTTTCAGAGTTATCTGGAATATACGAGTGGGTTCATTGTTTTGGAAACTAGTATAAGACTCCGTAGTTGTAGTGAGAAACGAAAGGAAAGTTCGTTTGAAAGGAATGATCCTAAAGTAAGAGTACGAGGCATGTTGATAGTGCTAGAGATTAGATTTGAGGTTCTATTGTGCCGTTGGGTGATATCACTCGTGCGAATTAGTTGGTAGAAAAACTAAGGGTTTTTAGCAGTACTTGACAATGTTTTAACAAGCAAGGTTTTTGGAGGATGAAGCCAAGCCAATAAAAGGGAAGTTGAAGTGTTTTTATCGACATTCTAATGTAGATTTTCAATAAATCGCCAGTATGCAATATCAAGGATTATACGCGCGCAATATAAATAACATTTGGATCAACATATACTCAATATCAAATTTAGTTTCTAGATCGTCTTAATAACTACCTCAAATCTAGAAATAATAGTGGATGCTAAACAAGACATTGGTTGTTTGCAATACTTGTAGTATACAGCGGCTTGGCGAATTTCTTGGGCGAGGAAGACATCTGCATGAAGTGCCGGAGGATCGTAGCGTTGGAAAGAACGATGGCGGAGCAGCAGATAAGACTTTCGGAGCTGAAGCCTATCGTGATGACTTTGAGCGAGCGTGCAGCGGCGGAACTGAGAAAATCCTACGCGGAGATCGTCAAGTAGAGCACGCCGTCGGTGACAATGAAGGAAGAAGGAATCCGAGAGAAACAGTCAAACCCAAAGAGCAGAAGCCATTGACAGCTTAAAAAAGACAGGGGAAGAATACCTTCGTTTATGTTGGCGAAGAAGACGAGGAGCATTAGACTCGAGGAGCGAGTGGTGGTAATTGAGGATTCTAATGTGCGACATGGGGGACAAAATCTGGCGAAGCAATGCAAAATATTTGTCACCATTTGTCAGCCGTAAGCAATGCTCAAGGATGTCCAGGAGATATTGGACTCAATCAACAAGGATAGTGACAGATGTGCTATTGAAATGGGGACCAATAATCATTTCTCTGACGAAAAGAAAGAGGTTACAAGAAAATATAAATTTGTGCAAACAAATTGAAGAAGAAAAGAAGACGAATCATGATGATGGGAATCTTGCCACGCAGACTATCTCGGGAAATGGAGAGAAAGAGGACCAATATCAACAGCGAACTGTAGGAACTGTGCCAGACCGAAGGAGCTGAGTTTCTGAACTCCGACTTCGACGTTTGGGTTAAGTACTGTATTTTGGAAAGGATGGGTTGCATCTAAACAAGTACATATATCGCGGGGCCCTAGGCACGTGCCAACCATGCCTATGCCTTTAAAACGACCCTGAACTGGTTTGGTGCAGATAAAATGGCTAGAAGAATATTTGCTTGCGTTAAATGCTGCTGTAGGCCTAAGGCTTTCAGCTAAGAAGGTCGACAGTTAGGGAGAAGTCCGTATGTCTATTAGGCACTAAAGGTAAAAATAAATATAGCGATAATGCAGAATTAGGCCAATTAGACAGAAATTTATTTGTGATATAGAATATGGTTATTCTAGCTGTCGCAATTATAATGTAGCGAAACCACCACCTAGCCTCTGTAGCGATTCACGCTGCTCTTGCACCCACCTTGGCTCGCTATATATTAATTTCAGTAATGTTATTGGATCTAACTCTCAGGATGCCTTTCCTTCCAATCACTACTCGGGTGCGCTGACTAAAGCACGTATATGGCCCCCCAGCTTTATGACTAGGACCGGATTAGTTGTCAACCTTCAACCTTCAGGTACCTTCTTCTGTAAGCACCGTCTTTCTTGTAAGAACACTTCTATCTAGTCCCTTTGCACCCTTTCTTAGTGCTACTTGTTCCTGCTTCACACTCTGAAAAGGTGCTCCTTTACTCAGGCTTTCACCTCCTATGAAACGCGTCGCGGAGTTTTACCTTTGGATGGGGCACAACCCTGCCCCTTGAGAGACTGCCTATCACAGTATAGCAGCTCCTCCGTATACAGGAATCGCTTCTGTTATACTACAGACCATCAAGGCTTACCCTGATGATACTGCATCCACGGTATCACTCTATTCTCACTCTCTTGTGTGCTTCACTTTTACGTGTGCTCACTCTCTTTTTTTTTCTTTCATTGCTAAGGCCTTAATTAAACCCCTAGGACATCTCTTAACGGTGGTGTGCTTAAGTCCCATCATTAATATTATCTTAAAACCTTCACTATTTGCGCTATCTATCCAATAACTTTATGCCTCTATTTAGAATGATTAGCCTTCTTTTACTGATATTCATTTATACTTAATTACTCTAGGAATATTACTTATTTAAGTGTTCTAATATTTTTACTTATAATTCTATACGGACATAAGCGCCCCTAGTGAATGATTCGAAACTATTTATTTAGTGCTTTAAACTACCTATCTCTGTACATTACATGAGGTGCATATAAAATTCGCCACAATAACAGAGCTGAATTGAGTAATAACGGTAATGTATGTAGAATGTTAGTGTGTGTGTGTGTGTGGAAAACCACTGGAAGGTTTTTATGGAAATGCCAGGAATTTGATTGGAGTTTGTGAAATGGCTGAGTCGGAGATGCAAGTAAAAGTTTTGATCCCAAACATTATCCGAATCACAGAATCGAGGACTAGGTGTGACATTGATGATACCGAAATAAATTTACTGGATATGTCATGTTTAGAAAAGTTAGGTAAATCAAAGCAGCAATGGAAATGAGGCAGGAGGGGTTCTACTTTTCATTAAAGACGGCTTGGATGCCATAGAGTGAGCAGACATAGAAAATTATCACTTCAAGGAGCACATAAAGGTAAAGGTAGTCCCGTACTCTAACGAGCGTAGAGTTTCCGGCGATGATCTCTGGTACTAGGCAAGCCGCGACGCAGGTGGCTTACGCCATTAATCTAGAGTAGGTTGCCATTACTTTCTCTAGACCTGCGTTTTACCTTCGCAGTTTGACGCTGCTACCAATTTATCGACGCCTAAGCGATGAACGGCTTGGTTGGCCGCCGGCACCACGATTAGGTCCAGGGATGGTCACCCATCCAAGTACTAACCGCGCTCGACGTTAAACTGGAGCCGACGTCGCAGGGCAACAAAGAAGTCTGCTAAAGAATCAACTCCTTAACTGGTTTTATAAATAAGACAATGACTACACATTTAGAGTAACTCAAAGCAAGTACACTGTAAGCAAATATAACTCTACACTCTACATACTACTCTTACCTTGAAACATAATTATTAGTACAATTGAAAATGGTATGCAAGTAACTTGGTCCTTATGAGGATTTTTTCAAGAACTAAGTTACAAGGACCAGTACAAGAACTGATCTGCAAAGACGAGGATAAGGACGAGAACCGAGCCTCAAGGACGAAGATAAGGACGAGGACTCACTTTCCAAGGACGAGGACAAGAACATGGACTTCAAATTGGTCCTTAAGGAGTCCTTAAGGACAAAGACCAGGACAAGAATTAACATCACTGTTCAAAATTGGTTGAAGGAGGAAGACAGAAGGTTGGCATAAGCGGTGCCCATTCGGAATGGGCAAGAGATATTAGTGGAGTGCCTCAGGGTTCAGTGCTTGGACCATTTGCCTCTCTAAATATATATATATATATATATATATATATATATATATATATATATTTACATATATATATTTACATATATATATAGGCCTAAATAATATCGATGAAGGAGTACTGTCCAAAATTTCAAAGTTGCCGGTGATACAAAGGTGTGCAAAGCATAGATCTGAAAATACTTAGTTTATTGGAAGATCTGACAATCAGAGGGAGAGAGTTCCAAATTTTTGGCCCAGAAATAGAAAAAGCTCTCTTACCAATTTCAGTGTTTGTTCTAGGTACATTTAACAATGAATCAGCAAATCTTGTTGAGCGATAATGTTTTGGATGGTTTATCATAGATTTTAAATATTGAGGTTGACCAGACTGCAGAATTTTAAAAACAAGGACACCAGTCTTAAAAACAATTCTCTGCTCTACTGGCAGCCAGTGTAACTTTTGAAGGACAGGTCTAATGTCATCATGTTTGCGAGTTTTTGTAATGGCCCGGGCCACAGAATTCTGAATCCTTTGAAGTTTTTTGTTTATTAGATTTTGCCATACTATTGTAAAGGGAATTGCAATAATCAAGCCTACTGCTGACAAGGGCATTGGCAAGAGGAATCAGAGCAGGTTTCGGCACAAGATCACGAATTCGTCGAATGTCTCTAATTTGAAAATGAGCAGCTCTGCTAACCTTATTTATATGATCATTAAAAGACAGGTTTTTGTCAAATATTACACCTAGGTTGCGGACAGACTGACTTTGATTAACTGAAATGTTGTCAAATTTAAATAAATGCATGTCCTCAAAATTTACTTAAATTAAAAGATGTACCAAGAAGTAAAAACTCGGTTTTTGAAGGGTTTAATGCAAGCTTATTACTAAACATCCAAGACTGAACATTTTTCATACAAATGGATAAATTTTCTAGTGACCCAGAAGAGGTTTTATCATCAAAGGCGATGAATAACTGTGTATCGTCAGCATAGAAATGATAGTCAGCAGAGAATTGTGAAAGAAGCGATCCAAGGGGCATTGTATATAAAGTGAAAAGGAGAGGGCCTAAAACAGATCTCTGGGGAACACCAAAATCTAATTTAACTGAATTTGACTGAGCACCATTACAATAAACAGATTGACAGCGATGTTGAAGGTAGAATGTGAACCACTCTAATGCAGTACCTGATATGCCAAACCAATGTTTGAGTCTATGGAGAAGGATTGCATGATCTATGGTGTCAAAAGCCGCAGACAAGTCTAGTAAAATAAGCGCAGTTACCTTACCATTATTCATAGCAGACAAAATATAATCATGAACAGCTAGGAGAGCAGTTTCAGTTGAATGAAATTTTCGATATGCAGATTGCTTAGGCAAAGCTATCTACACCTTACAAATACAACACTTTTGATACAGAAAAGACAAAGAAAAGGAAGAAGTTGCTTGTCATTGCCATACAAGTGCAACAGAGACAAGTTGATTAACATTGCCGTGTGACTAGCTAATTCTAATTCTTATTAATTAGCAACAGTGCCAATTAAAAACAACACTGATCGAGTGACAGATATTTCTCCTAGCATATTTGGTTACGACGGAGGTGGTATAGTCAGAGACCCGGTCACTGGAGTTGATCTGCCGACTGCCAGCAGGTGTGGTGTGGCGCCGAACCAGCAATGCAAAATAGTCAGGACAGGAGTGATCATTTAATACACTATACGTAATCAGACATTTCTTATAGATAATGTGCTCAGTGACTCGCAATCAGTGCAGTCTGTCTCTTAGGAAAGGGGTGACGTGGTCACACCATTTAGCACTGCCAGTTAGTGTTGCCAGCGTTGTCTCCCTTTTGTCCTGATGAGTCTACGGCTGTTTTGAAGGGCGTCGAGCCAAGCAGAGCGGGCTGCGACTTCCTGAACTGAGCCTTTCTTACGGTGGTACGCTCTCTCAAGGCGACGCGCCAGACGTCGAGCGTCTCGACAATCCCAGTCATAGAAGGGACAGTGTGGACGAACCCTGACCGTCCTCTCCGACTCGGGAACTATGTCGTCGAGTATAGAAGTGGTGATGTCATAATAGCGGTCGGTGAGTTCAGAAGCTCCCAATGTCTGCGGAGGGCTGTCCACGAGATCCAAGGCTGTAAACATGGATTTGAACTTGTTCAGATCAAACTTCCTCCAGTTTCTGCATCTTACCTTCTTGTATTCCAGAGGCTCTTGTATCTGTCGCATTGACACAGTGCACTAGCATGTGGTCAGAGAGTCCTGACTCCGTCTCTATAATATCTTTGTGGAGCCAGCTCAGCGGCGGCGACCACAAAATCGGGAATTCCGCCTAGAGTATGTGTCGGGTTGGAAACGAACTGACGTATATTGAAGCAGTTTATCCTTATTGTACGAACTTCGAACTATCAGCATCAGCTTCGTTCTTAAGGTGGATATTCAAATTCCGGGCAAGTATAGTTCTACATTTGAACGTCGATAACGATTCGAGAAGTGACGAGAGTTCAGTGAAGAATTTTACCCGCACACGACTCGAACCCGGTCTATAAATGGCGGCCAGAATAAAAGGCGTCGATTGGCATTGAATTCTGCAACACAAAAGTTCGAATGATTGCAGTCGAACTTAGCATCGATTTTGGCGAAAAGAAGTCCAGGTTTAGTGCATTTGAATCGAGTGCTGGATTTTTCAATAATAGGTGGACGAGAGCACTAGCATAGGTTGATGGAAAGACACCTGACGGCAGAGATAGGCGAACTAGACGGGTAATTACTGTTCCAATAGCATAAAACACTGTTGAAATATATGAGTTGGTATTACATCCAGCAGAAATGGCCAACATACCGTAAATTCCATCCAAAGTGAGAATACATGAAGTTAATATTAGTGAAAAAGATTACACATTTCGTCACCGCAGCAACAAAAATTTAAAATTTCAAAGCAAAATTCAAGGATTCGAAATTTGAATGATTTTAGTCTGCGTCTCTGCTTCTTCGGTATCCAATGAAATGCACGGTAGTGAAGCAATGTCTATTGAGGCGAGGAGCCCGAGAATATTATTACCGGTCAGACAACATGGAGGACCTTTTGTCTAGAAACCGATAAGCAGTATGATCATAATCAATGCTCAAAATAATTAAATGAATAGAAACTGAATGTGCTGTAAAAGATCAATCCACGTGCAGCTAAATCTCGTTGCGTGGATTCGGAAAACATGGATTCTTTGCTAAAACAAACCAGTTAGCCTAATTTGAAACAAAGTCGAATCCTGAGAAACGTGGAAAGAAATAACGTTGCCTACCTAAGAAGACTCCCACAGCAGCACCAGCTTTTGTCAAAAGAAATTTTTGGAGGGCAGTTTACATAAACAATAGGCTATGCGCTTAACTTTAAATAGGAAATTGTCCATGATTTTTGAAGGTGGAGGTTCTAATACTGTGAAATCCCGTGACATTTTCAGATTTTCATTTAGAGAAGCGATGCTGGAACCCATTTTTCTAACCCCAGGAATGACAATATCAAATCCGCGCGACAAAGCGGCCACCCACGTGAATCACATGTAGGCCTGATAACTTAGGTTCATTTGTAAGTCAAAAGTCGTTGCTTCCTTTCAGGCTGACAAAGAGTAAAATGGTCTTCTCCAATTCCAGACTGTCTTGCGTTCTGAAATGCTTCCTGCTAGCAGAAATCATTTCTCAAACCAATGTGGTGTCCATGTTAGTGGAAATTCAACATGCATCGAATGGTTCAAGGGTGCGGAGGACGCTGTCGTCGAGTGATGGCGGAGAAAAAGGTCACGTCACACCTATGAATGTTGCTTTTGATCTCCCGGACCTAACGGTATCAGTCGAAACACTAACTGGAACAGCTCAATTGGAAGCTTATAAGTCAGTGAACAACGACAAGATTCTACAGGATAGTTCTGGAACCAAAATTTCTCAGCTTTTCTGGGTCACCGTCGGGCTTCCAAATTTCATTAAGAGTCCCAGTCCACGAAATTCAAGCGATGTCAAGCTATTTCATTTCAACAATCGAGGATTCAACATCTACTTAGAAATGAAGACAGATGCAGCGAGGAGCGCATTGGCAGCCGCTGCGAGAAATAAATACAAAGTCAACATTTCCGATTATCAAGTGGTTCACCTGATTCTTTCGCAATTCGAGTGCTCTACACTTCTGTACGACAACGCCGGTAAAAAATATATTTTCAAGGGGACGGTTACCGATTTTAGAAACTTTCCACTCAGAATGGATTTCTTGGCTCCACTAGGAAGTCATGACAGGCTTATTTTCGAGGAAGCGTTGACAGAATCTGAAACTGACTTTCAATTTGACTGCAGCATGGAGTCAAGCGGAGCCAAGTTGATCAAGACAAATACCTTGACGATTAATGCTGACCAACTACAGCAAATCGGACTCGAAGAGAAACTGTTTGGTCCAGCAGGAAACAATGGAAAGAGTGATGTTTATGTAACGAGAGATCAAATGACTGGATTGGCGACTGAAATGTATTCCACTTTGAATATCGTTGAAGACTACCAGATGCCTGAACATCAGTTCAGCGAAGCATTCGTTGATAAACTCATATCAGAGGTTATTTTAAGTTTAAGTTAGATTATTTATTTTTTATTTCTAAGAGGTTGAGTTTGCAGTGTTCTATAATAAAGCTAACTATATAAGAGCAAGATTTGAATCGAGATTTATTTTACGAGCATCGCAATAGCATAGTACAGTGGTTCTCAGACCCCTTTTCCTCGCGGACCTCTTTTGGAAATCAAAATTTTCTCGCGGACCACCTGATAAATTGAGCAATCACCTGATCCTAAAAACCGGGGATGACCTTTTTTTCTTTTTTGCTCGTCAGATTTTTTAAGGTTGAAAAGCAGCAAAAATGCACATAAGAGGCGCTTATGGCTGTTTTGTGCTGATGACCTTGTTTTGCTTATCGCACTTTTCAGGTTTTTCACATGAAAGATATACAGGTCTAATTTTATTGACGTTTTTCAGACTTCGCTGAGCACCACTAGACCCCCTCTCGCGAACGAATTTTGGTCGACGGACCACGGGTTGAGAACCACTGGCATAGTAGACGCTTTTTGAAATTTGAATATAAACGTTTTTCTGGTTTAATATTATTGGCAATTTATAATTCCTGTTAATAAATCAATACGTGCGCATAAAAATAAATTATTTTCAGTTGTCAACCAACGTCTTCGATCAAGTAAGCATCGATACCGCTTTGGCTTCACTATCCAAGTACGGCTTCAACATCGGAGCCGACATTCAGCCAGACGTCATCAAAAAAGATATTGGGTCAATTCTAAAAATCGATAAAAAAGATTCCAAAAGTCATATTAAGCTAAGCAGTGAAAGTGAACGAGAATCCTCTAGTTCAAAGTCTCGCGAGGGAGAATTTGGCTTCAACGTCGGCGAAAAATTTAAACTTACCACAAAATGGGGCAGAAAGAATGAGCAAAAAAGCACATCCAAAGACCAATCGTTGAATGACCAATTACGCGAACTGAATGAAGAGACCAAGGACGAAGCTAAGTGGGAAATAGAGGGAGATCGAGTGATTCCTAAGAGTCTGAATGTGGCGCGTCTGACCAGAGCAAAGATGTCGAAGACCTTGACTTTCAACCGAATTCGGATGCAGACTTTCGAAGCTCCTTTTCACAGAAAATTTTCGCTTTACACTCTCAGGACATCAGCGTCGTCTTCGTTCCTCGACCAACTTCCTTCACGAATTGCACTCCTTGAGAAGACGACCAAACAAGTAGGTTTTCGCAAATGACTTTTAAGAAATTTGGATTTATTTATACTACAATGTAGTATACTATGGGTCTCTATAGGTGGTCGTTGAATTGAGTTTTCCTTGATATCGCTGATAAGATAGATGCGTGATTTGCGTATTTAATTAATTCTTAGTCATTTCACTATAGTTTATATAGGCCTACGAGTGCTTTCACCTAATAGTACTTTGTGATGACATTTGAAAAAGAAGACACTTCTGTATCGAGTAAGGCCAGTGAATCTGGGTCCAATACAAAAGATGCTCATATGCAAATTAGAGACATTCGACGAATTCGTGATTTTGTGCCCAATTCTGACTTAATTCCTGGTACACGTAGACTTGATTATTGCAATTCCCTATACAATGGTATGGCCAAATCTAATGCGCAGAAGCTCCAAAGGAGTCAAAATTCTATAAAACTCGTAAGCATGATCATATTAGACCTGTTCTTCGCAAGTTACACAGCTGTCCGTTAAACAGAGAATTATGTTCAAGACGGCAATCCGGCCAACCACAATATTTGAGATCTATGCTAGACCACCCAAAGCATTCTCATTTAACAAGATTCGCTAATTCATTGTTAAGTGTACATAGAGTAGAACCAACACAGAAATTATCGGTAGAGAGCTTTTCTATTTCTGGCCTAAAATATGGAACCCACTTCCCTAGGCCGTTAGATCTTCCAGAGAATCGAGTATTTTCCGATCTAGACTAAAAACCCTTCTCTTTAAATTAGCATATCCTCCATAGCTCTGCCTTGCTGTTTCTCGTTTCTCGTTTTTCGCTGACTGATTCCTGGAATGACTTTGAAGAACCATCGATTGATACCTCGTATTAAAAATGGTGCTATAAATGTGCAACATTGTTTTATTTTGTTTTAAAGACTAAGCAACCAAAATCTGTAATATAACTACGTAGGCCTACGTCGAATTGGGCTATCATCCTACCCCATCCGAAAAATGGATAGCCTACTCGGTTTTGTACAAATCTCACGAATGATGCCAACTGTAATAGAGGGTCCGCCGTCGAGTGGCTATGCCATTAAATTTGAATCATACGCAGTGAAAATCTTATTCCAGCCCCTTTGAAATGCCATGAAAGTCAGTATAAACAATTGTGGTTTGTAACCGTCGCATTGCCTTGAAATTCATCGAAAAGATATGAAAAAATGAATCTGGTTAATTAATATAGCTCTTTTATTTATTACGTGTCCAGTATTTCTCTGCATTTGTCTTTATATATCACACGAAGCGAAAAGTGTTCTACTTAAGGATAATTAATCAATAATATATGATTCTTAGAATGCTCTCTCAAATTTTCTGAAAAAGCGTGTACTGCAAATTTCAGGTACACTCTGGTATTTGTTCCCTCTACACTTACCGTCAATATACAAGCATTGGAGTCGCTGAAGACGCAGGATGCCCCCGCAGACCTCGGAGCTAGAATGACCAGATGACACACGACGCTCAAGATGAAATGCTTCTCCTCGGCAACAGAATTGAATAAAAATTGAAATGAAAAGAAACTAATTTTATCTGTAATTTTGTGTTTTATTGTCGCATTGTAATTGAAATAGAGTTGACGATTATGTCAACAGCGATAAAGAAATGATTAATATGTTATTGATAATTGTTGAAACGCTTTAAAATAGAACAATGTTATTAATTAAAATATATTTATGCGCTAAATGATATGCTGTTGAAAATTAGTCTATTGAAGCACTTGAAATAGTTCTATAGCAATTTTAGGAATTAAAATAAGCTTATAGTTAAGCGCTAATATATTATTTCCTTATTTTCATTTGCTTTGTTTCGTGAAACCAAATAAACTATTTCTAAATTCTTTCAAATTCGAGTGCAATAAGAGTAGGATTGCCAACTTTGACAAATTGCAATAAAGGACACCCAGTGCGGAAAAACCTTGGTGTCACCTGGTGCGGGGAAAAAGGGTTAACTTCCTTCTGAAGTGTGGTGACAAGCAAAAAAGGTCATCTGCCTTCTGAAATGAGGTGACAAGCAACAAAGGTCATCTCCCTTCTGAAATTGGGTGACAAGCAAAAAAAGGTGCCACCTCTCTTCTGAAATGGGGTGACAAGCAAAAAAAGGAAATTTCAATTGACATGTGTGGTTTCATAACTTGATTTTAGAAATAAAGGACAAACCATGGTCCTTTATTAAAGCAATAAAGGACAAGCACTCAGAGGTGCAGTAAAGGACTGTCCTTTGAAATAAAGGACGGTTGGCAACCCTAAATAATAGGCTTATCAAATGCTACATCTTCCCAGTGCTAACTTATGGATGCGAAACCTGGACAATGGAGAGGAAAATTATGATAACATTATTTGATTTATTATGATATAATTATTATTAAAATTGATCAAACAACATAACTGTCATATCGTGGTGACTGAAAATTGTGTATCGTTCTTGTTCAAGACTTTTCATTCGCATTGATAATCAATTAGGACTTCGCATGGACAATCAATCAAGACTTCATTTGCATTGATAACCAATATTGATATCATCTCTTCTATATATATAATTCTCTTTGTCCGGTAAGGTAAGGTAAGTTTGTCAGTCACGATACACGGCAGATGTTGGAAGACGACGTTGCTATTGGTAACCAAACTTTATTATCGAAGTAGCGTTTGACGCTGTGTATTCATTGCAGCTTCACGAATTGTCCTGATTGCCTGCACGTTGTACGGCACCACTGGCGGTGCAGTACTCCGTGTGGCGCCGTGGGCCCTACTGGAGACGCAGCCCTCCCGTATTGGGCCGTAACCTGTAGACCCTACTGAAAGGAGAGCGCCGCCTCCCGTCGTAGAGCAAGCCCCAATCGACATGGTGGCCGTAGGTCCTACTGGGGTGCAGCCTCCCGTCGGAGACCAAGCCCAAGCCCCCGAGGGAGGCCGTAGACCCACTGAGGGGCGCAGCCCCACGTGTGGGACCACAGGTCATAATGGGGCGCAGCCCCCATGTTAGCCCGTAGGCCTTACTAGGGGCGCATTCTCCCGTAGGGCGCAGACCCACATGTGGGGCGCAGACCCACATGTGGTGCCTCAGGTCCTACTGGGGGCGGAGCCCCCCATGTGAGGTCGTAGGCCTTACTGGGGGCGCAGCCTCCCGTAGGGCGCAGCCTCACATGTGGGGCTGCAGCTCCCATGTGAGGTCGTAGGCCTTACTGGGGGCGCAGCTTCCCGTGAGAGATCTAGCCCCAACCCCCGTGGGAGCTTTATCCTACACTGGGGCACAGCCCCTCGGGGGAAAAAATTCAAGATCTCCGTGGAAGGCAAAGCCCCTTTGGGTCCGAAAGCCCAAAAGGAGCCGTACGCCCATAAGGGGGCCGTAGGTAACATTGGAGGGCGCATCCCTTATGGGAGACCAAATCCAAATGGAATCGAAGGGCGTTATTGTGTGTAGCCCCTGTGGTGGGGGAGGGGAACATGACCACCCAGTGAGCACATAGGACAAATTTTAAATGATAAATGACACCATTCACTTTACAGTTTCAGATTAAAACAAATTGTATATGTAATAATGCGAACTTTTGCAAAAAAATTGGGGAAGGAGATAGCCACTCTCCCCTGTCATTTTTGACGGGTTAAAAGCTAGTATATAATAATTTTCTTTGTCCGGTATGTTTGTCGGTCACGATACACGGCGCATTTTGGAGGACGTTGTTGCCATTAACAACGAAACTTTATTATCGAAGGAGCGTTTTGAAAGCAAAGGAAACTTTTTATAAGAGAAAGGAGCTGAAGCAATGTAAACTAAAACTAAACTTTAAAAAGAGATTGGTAAAAACATTTATATGGAGTGTGGTGTTGTATGGGGCGGAGACGTGGACAATGAGAAAGGAAGATCTAAAACGATTAGAATCTTTTGAAATGTGGATTTGAAGGAAAATTCTAAAAGTAAAATACACAGAGCATAAGACAAATGAGGAAGTCATGAAGGAGATAGAGGAAGACAGAAGCCTGATAGATACAACCCGGAAAAGGCAGAGAAATTGGATGGGACATGTCCTCCGGCATGACTCTCTACTAAGAACAATAATCGAAGGAAAATGGAGGGAAAGAGAGTGACAGGTAGACCGAGAAAGATGATGTTGGAGTGGATGATGAATAAAGGATATCAGGAACATATTAAAGAAGCAAGCAATCGATCGGAGTGGGAAAACTGGATACCTGGACCTGTCGTAAGACAAAAACACTGATGATGATTCATTGCAGCTTCACGAATCGTCCTTATTGAATGACTGGGTGGCGCAGTACCCAGTGTGGAGCCGTAGGCCATACCGGGGACGAAGTACCCCATGCTGGGCCGGAGCCGTAGCCTGTAGACCCTACTGGAAGAGTGGCGCAGCCTCCCATCGTAAACCAAGCACTAACAGACGTGGGGGCCGTAGGCCCTACTGGGGCGCATTCTCCCGTCGAAGACCAAGCCCTAACCCCGAGGGAGGCCGTAGTCCAAGCTGAGGGGCGCAGCCCCACGTGTGGGACCGCAGATCCGAATGGGGCAGCCCCATGTGAGGCCGTAGGCGTTACTGGGGTGCAGCCTCCCGTAGGGCGCAGCCCCACATGTGCCGCCGCAGGTCCTACTGGGGCGCAGCACCCAAGTGTGGCCGTAGACCTTACTGGGGGCGCAGCCTCCCGTGGGAGAACCTATCCCCAGCTCCCCGTGGTGGCTTTATCATACACTGGGGGCACAGCCCCTCGTGGAAAAAAATCCCAGCCCTCCGTAGGAGACAAAGCCCCTTTGGGTCCGAAAGCCCTAAAGGAGCCGTATGCCCAAAAGAGGCCGTAGGTAACACTGGAGGGCGCATCCCCCATGGGAGTCCAAATCCCAATGGAATCGTAGGGCGTTATGGTGTGCAGCTCCTTGTGGTGGCTAGGGGCAAGACCACCCAGTGAGCACATAGAAAAAAATTTAAATGATAATCTACTCATTTACATTACATTTCCAGATTTTAAAAATTGTTATATGTAATAATACGAATATTTGCAATAAATCGAGAAAGTAGATAGCCACTCTCCCCCGTCATTTTTGACGGGGTTGGCTGATATATATATATATATATATATATATATATATATATATATATATATATATATATATATATATATATATAAGTTCCTTTATCTGTCAGTCACGATACACGGCACGATACACGGTTGTAAGACGACGTTGCCATTGACAACCAAACTTTATTATCGACGGAGCATTTGAAGAAGCGTCTTCAATGCAGCTTGACGAATCGTCTTGTTTACCTGCACGTTGTACGGTACCACTGAGGGCGCAGTACCCCGGTGGCGCCGTAAGCCCTACTAGTGACGCAGTTCCCCGTGTTGGGCGTAGCCTGTAGGTCCTACAGGAAGAGGTGCAGTCTCCCGTTGTAAACCAAGTCCAAGCCGACGTGGGGCCGTAGGCTCTACTGAGGCACAGCCTCTCGTCGGAGACCAAGCCCAAGCCCCCCAGAGAGGCCGTAGGCCTCACTGAGGAGCGCAGCCCCACGTGTGGGGCCGCAGGTCCAACTGGGGGGGGGGGAGCCGCAGTCTTCCGTGGAAGACCAATCTCCAGCCCCCCGTGAAGGCCGAAAGCTCCACTGGCGCACAGCCCCAGAGGAGAAAAGTCCCAGCCCTCCGTGAGAGACAAAACCCCTTTGGGTTCGTAGACCGAAAAAGAGCCGTATGCCCAAAGAGGCCGTAGGCAACACTGGAGGGCGCATATCCCGTGGGAGACCAAATCCCAATGGAATCGAAGCCCCAAACTGTAGTCGTAGGTTCAGGTCTGGTGGGCAACGTTATGGTGTGCAACCCCTTGTGGTGGGGGTCAAGACCACCCAGTGAGCACATAGGAAAATTTTAAATGATAATCTACGCATTCACTTTACATTTTCATATTTTAAATTTTTTAAATATGCTTTGCAATAAATCGGAGATTTTCGTGTATACCAATACTAATTGATAAGATTAATTCGAAGAGAATTTTATTGATTAAAACTTTTACATTTTTTATGTCCATGACTGTATCAGCAACCAGAAGCCAGACACGCCCTACCATACCAAAAGACAGTAGCGTAGCCAAGAAAGGTTTGGGGGCTAAATCTCCGCTTGGCTGCCGATGAAAAAAAATTGTGATGCTTTTCCATACATTTTGCATTTTTGGACGCGATTTCGGGGGTCAAAACCCTCTTGGCTGGCTGCCGATTGAAAAAATGTCTAAGTGATATACAAAAAAATAGAAAAAAATAGAAAGAATACGAAGGTAATGACTTTTATTTTCTTGTCAGCTTGTAAAAGAGGAAAAATTAGAAAAATTTTGCAAAGTTTGGTCAGGATCGAAACCAAACCCTCCTTCCGGAAATCCTGGCTACGCCACTGCAAAAAGAAATACACTCAACCGCCACCTAGCTGCAAAATAAACCAGACACAGCAGATAGGTAATTAATAGGCTTGACACCTAGTTTAGCAAGAGTAGCAGACGCTCCCTTTAAACCAAAACTCATAAATTTCCATTGATAATGGCCATGAGGCGTCACAAAACCAGTTGTAGAAATTGAACATTCCTCCAACAAAATTTGCCAGAAATCCTTAGTCATATCTAACTTGCTCCGAGATTTCACTTTATCAACTTTATCAATAAGATCCTCCACCCTAGGCATATAAAAAGAATCAGAACAACTCAACGAGTTCAACCTTTGAAAATCAGTGCACACACAACGAGAATTATCGGCTGTCTTAACAATTACAATACGTTCATTCAGAATTTGACTCTTCAATAATTCCCAGATTCAGTAACTATTCTATCTCTTGATCCACTTTTTCAATTTCTCTGGTTTCAAACGGCAGGGCATTTTGAGCAACAGGTTTCGCCCATCAACCAATTTAATAGAATGCAGTGAATTTAATAGAAAGCAGTACATCAGGGTTTACTACTACTCACACTTTCAATCGGTTTCAACGCATTGTAAAGATCACATTTTAAATCAGACTTCAAATGAGATTTATCAAGTAAATTTCTTAAAACAGAATCTAAATTAACATTTCCCACAGAAAAATTCGACACAGCATAAGGATAATCAAAATCAAACGAGTCGTCCGACACCATAACCGAATTCCATTTACACAAAACAGGATTCACAATATTATCACTGACACGATACAACATCAACTTTTCAGTCAAAACACATCACAGAAACATCGCATTGATCATCACACTTTCTAGAATACTTCTCGTCACTTATTACTGTTACATAATCATCCTCTTCTAACAACGTTACCAACTCATAATAACTTACACATTGTAAATTCACATCAACACTAGGTTTCATAGAACACAAAACATCATCCAAATTCAATCTGGACACAGCGTAGAAATATCACGTGGTTCATAACGCCTCATTGAATTCGCATGACAAACACCCTTAGGCTTCTTTCTAACAGGAGTAGCAAGTATATAATCAACAGGACCAAGTTGATTAAAAACATCATAAGGACCACTGTATTTAGCTCGCAACGGTTTACCTCTCAAAGAGAATGAAACCAAAACCTAAAAGAAAAACCCCAGGACTGAAAGAAACTTATTTAGTTTTTTATCGTTCCAAATTATAGATTTAGACTGTGGCGCAAGAGTATTTTCATTAGCCATTTTCAAAGAATACTGAATCCTTTCACGTAAATCCAACACACAATCAAATGAATAGGTTTTCTTTGACTTTTCCAAGACCTCCTCAGCAGTATCTGATAGCCAAAATTTCTTAATAAGGACAGAGGGCCATTAAATTGGCGATCAAGCATTAAGTCAGACGTTGAAACCCAAGACCTTAACCAGGAACATCTCTATAAGCAAAACTAATCCAAGGTAAGAATTCATCCCAATTTTCACAATAATTCTCAACCATAGATTGTGGCCTAATCTCCAGAACTCTATGAAACGCTGTAAATTTTCATTTGTTTCTGGATGATAATAACTAGTTTTTGGTTTGATGAATACCATACTCAAGCATAAAGATTTTCAGAAGATCAGAAAGAAAATGAGAAGCATTATCTGACAAAATCTCATTCACAACACGAAACGTAGAAAACGCATTAATCAAATACTTAGCTACTCGTACTTTTTGGGCAGAATAGTTTTGTAATGGAAAGGCTAAAGAATAATGAGTAGCTAATTCGAACACAGTTAGAATATACCTAATTCAGACTTCTCACAGACACTCAAAGGACCAACAACATCAATTGCAATTCTACTCCAAAGAATAGAAATAATTGGAAGATTGATCAAAGGTGCTTTCAGATCAGATTTGCCTTTAACCAGTTTTTGCCAAGCGTCACAGGTGCGACAACAATATCTAACACTGTGAGATATACTCGTATCTGGCGGATTCAGGTCATCAAACATTTTGCTGCAAGCGATCCAAGGTTTTCTGGATCCCCAAAAGACTACTCGCAGGACTATCATGGCCATGAACAACAGCTTATTTCTCAGTTGGATAGGCACCACGATTTTAGTTAATTCCAAGTCAACATAATTAGGAGTAAATTTATCCATCTCACTCTCTCTCTCTCTCTCTCTCTCTCTCGTTATCTACCTCCATACGTTTCTCTTCCCTTTCCATTCACCTGCCCAAAAATCTCGCTTCCCTTCAGCTGCCAATCGTCTCTCTTCCTTTTCACCCTCCATCTCCAACTATGATAAGATTGGCAAAGATGATCATTATTACTGTTTTGTGGTAATTGCATACTTCTGTTGGGTTATTTTTTAAGCCATGAAGCCTTTTTTTAACTAAGAGCCGACCGGATAATGGGCATTTGTTTCTGAATGTGCGGTCATGTAGTGTTGATCCAGAATTCTAGAAGAAGGAACTCGATTACTGATGCTCATAGGACGCAAAAAGTGCTTGGAGATATTAACTAGCTTCAAGTTTAAAATTGTGTGCCAACCCAGTCAATGAATCGTTTATTAGTGAATCAGCCGAAACGAAACTGAAAGCGATAAATCACATCTTTGCTTGCATTAGGTGAGAAAAACGTATGAAAACATCAGCAAAAATCTCCTTTATAATTAAGAAGCAACTATTATAAATAGTTTCCAGTTAATCAAAGTATCGCAGATTACTTGGCATAGCGAACTACATGTTCATTACAATCATACATTCTGATTAACTAGTTAATTCAGAAATTATGAAAGGTCAATTTTTACCACAAATGGGCTCTTCGACATTTCAATTTTGTTAGTCAGAATGAGTAATACGATTACATCTAGACCTTTTCTTCATTTTGAGTGTTTAGACTATGGACTCTTAAGTCATGGTATTTTAAGGAAAGTCTGGGTATGCTGAAGAAATTAGGCTCTTCTTTGTTGTCAATGACTTCGCCATAACATTCACTACATCTGCTTCAAAACTAATCGAACAAAGTTTATTAGGTCGCACCATGAAGCAGAGCGTGTACAGGGCAATCTCCACTGCTGGACTTTTTTCACAAAGAAGGTGGTCCCTTGTTTTTTCTTGCAGCCATTCCAGGTGAATTTGACATCAGCAACATAATTCCTGCATTATTATTATTATTATTATTATTATTATTATTATTATTATTATTATTATTATTATTATTATTATTATTATTATTATTATTATTATTATTATTATTATTATTATCTAGGACAATTTATATAGCGCTGTACGCATGGTTTAAAATCCAAAATCAAAAGCGCTTTGACACCGCTGACATGTCAATGAAGGTCGGAAGGTGACGATGTTAAAATCCACTGAGATGATGGAAAAAACTTTGCTGCCGTGAAGAAGTCCGGTGCAAAGTCCCTCAGAGGCGGTCCTACAAGAAAAATTGTAGCCCCATTGACATCCAACGAGGAGCGGAAGATGATGTTGAAAGTCCGCGAGTTGGTAGTAGGAGTTTCTCCGTGCGTATATAACCACCGGAAAAGTTCCTGAAGAAGCGGTCTTCTGCAAGAAGATAGTTCCGTCGTCGAAATCAGCAAATCCGACGAAGATGGAAAATCCAGCGAAGTCCAGAAACGACAGCCAACCGCAAATCCGCCGAATTTTCATGCAGCAGCCGATGCGGCTGACTTTGGCGCACACCCGACGGACGGCGACTGACTTTAACTTCCAGGACGACGTGGAAAGGTAGAGGACAGCACGAGACACGTCGGAACCGAAAAGCGGAACGCTGTCCTCGCGAAGATGAAGGCTCAAGCGAAGTCCAGAACGACCGTCGATCACTCGCATGGCGCTACAACAATAGCCAACATGGCGACGTCCTGCACAAGCGGTGAGACCGACTAGAGGCTTCCGAAACGACGCGAAACAGTAGAGGACAGCCAAAACTCTTCAGAAAACCGACGGACTCGAAAAAATCCTCATCTCCGGCGCAAGATTCACGCACGGAGCGTCAGAATTGCGTCGAACGACGACGAAACGTGGCATGCACAAACGCATGCAATGCAGCCATAGATAGGCGCCAAAGAATGATACATGCACTTTTATTTTAAATCTTGTTTTTGGCAACGTTCCCATATGGGAACATTGACAAAACACTGCAAGAAATTGATGCCTTACTCAAATATTTAATTACCACAAAGTAGATTATTTAAAAGAGTTACCTTTGAGTGATAATAAAGTGGGCGCCAAAGTTAGTAATATTAATTGTAACTGTGCACATTTTTGACGAATAAGTCCCGAGAAACTAGAATTTCTGCCACATATTTTCATGCATTTCGTCAAATAGTGGTCCTGCATAGCCGTATATGTTTTTAAAGATGTTTTGAGTAGTCTTTCAGTTTTGCACTAGCAGTGCTTGATAAACTGCTACTTGTTATTACAATTTTGCATTATTGCACGTAATGTGCATGTTAACCTTCATGCTCCCATATTGGAACGTTGCCGGATGACTGTATAATTTCTTTTACGTCACTTGCACAGTGATTGACATCATTGGACGCGTTGTTACGGCATAAGGGGAAAAGCATGCGAGGTTTCCACCACAAGAAAAGCTGCAGAGGCTCAGTTTGCAGCCCTGTATTCTGTGCGAAGGAAGAAAAGAGCCAACAACTTTGGGCAAAGTAAGTGGAGAAAAGCCAGTATCTTTCACAGAAAACTTTTGGAGACACTGTCTGAAAGGTGCGTTCGCGCATCAGGAGCTGTGAGAGACAACAGAATTGGTGATGCAAAACAGCATCTTGTAGCATCAAGCACAATGAAGACAAAGTCTGCCAGAGGAAGCTTTGAATACTGTTGCGATAGGAAAGTTTTTGTCACAAAATGGCTTGGCAATGCTGTGGTAAATGTTGCAAGTGACTGTTGCACCCGTAAGCCTGTCATCTGTGTAAAACACCACGTCAAATGCAGCCCACAAGTTGCTGTCACTCAAGTGAACAGTTCTCAATATACTTCTAAAGAAGTCAGGGCCGGTGTCACGAGACAAAGCGTTCGGCGAAACGGATGTCCGGCCGGACGATTGATTTCAGAAAAATGTGGAATGAAGTGTCCGTGCTTGAAATAAATCGTCCGGGCAAAATAAATGTATGATTACGTATAAGAAAAGTGAGAAATCAATCAATAGATCAATCAATCAATCAATCAATCAATCAACTAACACTACTCATTTTTCAGGGAACATGGATATCATAACTTTAACTATAATAACAATCTTTTCACACAGGCCTCTAAACCAATTAAAATCACATTATTGTTATTATTATTGTTATAATAATAAGTATTATTATTGTGAGTGCGTTGACAAATTGCTTCATGAGGTTCAATTTTATATACAGTGGTGGAAACAGTAGCCTATCTTTTCAGGCCTACCAAACTTAGGCGCGCAATGTTTTTGCTTCATGGTTCAAGATTCTTCTATGGTTACCTATTATAAATTATCTATTCATAGGGCCTGTAGAATTTCGCCTAGCCACGGAAGCCCTGAATTCAGTGATTTAAGTCGTCTGGTGTGAATTCCGTGAATTTTTTAAAAATGCCTTGAATTACCGTAATTTTCATCAATTTTGCGAAATGATCGCAAAATCAATATTCCACAAACATAGCAACTGTAGAACGATGCGTCGAACGTTGACTTAACTTTCAGCCGGTGTCGTATAAAATTATTTCCCCCATAAAGTAATTTCCTGGTCAAGTTTTGATTGGTCGGCAGATAGCCTGTCAATCAAGATTAGAACCGCCCTCCCATAGCAACGACAACTATAATTTTATTTCCTTCTTGGAAATTCTTTGCAGGCAACCAATGGCAATGCTTGAAGCAATTATATGGGTGGAGCCATGAGGCATAACACATACGCAAATCTCATGCATATACACAAGTTCATAAATATTCATTACCTATAACCACGGCGATTGGCTGCCAATGACAGTCAATCACAGTCGTCCTATCCATCATTTGTTTTCGAATGCGGTCAATCGCGATTTTGACAAAGTAGTTTCAAGTTTGCATTTGACAAAGTAGCTTCAAGTTTACATTTAATGAGATATAAATTGCAATAATCACTAATGTTGTATCAAGCTCACTGTTATGTTGTTCTGCGCTGGTTTTTTAGTTACTCATCCTCGTTCATTCATTGGCGCTGGTTTCTCAATTAACTTCTATGGCGATACTATCATAATGGCGATAATGCCCAGGGTATCAGCCGATGGCACACCAAATCCAAATTGAATTGGAGCCAGGCCAATTAATTATCAGTAAAAACTAGAAAATTTGCATGGTCCATTGACGATAAATAAGCTTCATGGGCTCCTGAACTGTATATATAACTGTTTAGGGATACCAGATCAGCTGGAAAGAATTTAAGGACTAAACTTTCCTACCTATCTAAACATAACTTTATAGCCTACCGTTAATGGGAAATTAAATTATAGCCAGTCGGTAATAAATTTATTTTCTACCTATAACTATATAGCATACTGTGGGTAGGAAATAACATTATAGCCGGTCGGTAATAAATTTATTTTCTACCTATAACTATATAGCCTACTGTTGGTAGGAAATAAAATTATAGCGGTCGGTATTAAATGTATTTCCTACATATAACCAGGGACGTAGCTAGCCGTGGGATTGGGGGCCCCCAACCTGAGGCTAGCCTCCCCAAATGAATTCAAGCCCAAACGGCGTTGCGGGCTCAAAAGTTTTGTTGGTGCAGTTAGTGCAGTCTTGAGGGATCAGCACCCTCCCCCATAAAACCAACAATTCTACGACCTAATGGTAATGATTTCGTAGTGTCATTAAATAATAATAATTTTCTGCCATGAAGTTCATTAAAGCATGGCTGTGTAAAAAAAACTGGCGATTATTGCCTGAGTGACATGGCAATTTTGTTTGTTCACAAAAACCTTACAGTTGATACTGAAAAGCTCATAAACACCTTTGCTGAACGACTGGATAGGCGAGCAAAGTTCTATCAAATGCTGTGCTATTATTTGAGACCAGAAGCAATTGTACAAAACTTATAGATGAATGATGATTGAGAATATTGGATGTATGTTAAAGTCCTGGCGTGCATAGGACCTAGATGTGCAAAAATGCAGGGCCGCCGAGAGGGGGACAGAGGGGGCAACTGCACAGGGGCCCGGCGAAGGGGACGATCGATGATGAATATGTATAATTAATACTAATATCAATAATAACATTAAAGCAGAGGGGGCTCGGCGTGAAAAGGGTGACAAGCAAAAAAAGAAAAAAGGTCGTCAGGTAATTTTTATATAATATGGTAAAGGCTAACTGCCAAAATTACCTGACGACCTTTTTTGCCTGTCAGCCTTTTCAAGAAATTTGCAGACTTCTCAAGGGCCCGCCGGCCATATTGCATATGGGCCCGGAATTTCTCTCGACGGGCCTGCAAAAATGCAATCGACATGAAGAAATTCTCTGACAAAATCCACATTTTCCTCTTGTTCCATCTTCATTGCCTTAATCTTTGCAAGAATAGCCAATAATATTATTCTCAATTTCGATCTACAGGGTTCGAAATAGAGCACACCCAGCCATTTCATACAGTATCATACTACACAGTAACGCGATTGACTTTACGAGAACGAGGGACATCAACTAGATGATACATAGTCCTGCTGAATATCTTGTGGAATGGCTAGTAGAGCGATCGAGGGAAGAGCCGCGCGTTAAGATATCTGATTCATTATAAAACAGGTTTTATACTGTAGATATGAAAAACGAGTTTTATAATTAATTCGCTCTGTGAAGGAAGCCAACTGATGGCTTTTTGAATAGAGGGTGCATAGGCCCTAGAAGTGTAAAAATCGAATTGATTTGATAAAAATCTCCTACAAAATGCACATTTTCCTCTTGCCCCATCTTCATTGCTTTAAACTTTGCAAGAATAATTAATAATATCACTATCAATTTCGATCTACAGGGTTCGAAGTAGAGCACTCCCAGCCATTTCATTCTACACACTAACGCCAATAACTGAACGAGGAACATCAACTAATATAAAGTCCTGGCGAATATCTTGCGGAATGCCTAGTAGGGCGATCGAGGGAAGAACCGCGTATTAATTGTTATGGCTTAACTAGCCTACTTCTTTTTAACTAGTAACTGTGATTTGAAGATTTCATTGGCAATTTAGTTGCTTGCTGCCTATTTTTTGTCACTTTTTGCCACCTTTGAGTCGTGGCACTGAATTTACAGCGGTTCATCCATATAGTTCGTACGCACTGAGGGGTCGGGGTCGGATTTTGGAGATTTTCATATGTGTGCTATGTGCAACGGGGTTGCGTGGGTTGAAAATATGCTTTTTTTGCATAGTACTACATGGATGAACCCTTACACAAGTTTTGCATTTAACAGTGGCATCTGCCACGTGACTTACTCTTAGTGGCATTGACACTAGTATGGGCCAACTACCAGTAATTTTTGACTTAACATGCACATAGGGCCTAATCGAAGCAGAATTATTTGAAATTTACTTAAACATAAGAAATTAAAGACACGGAACTTGGTGATACCAGACCTGTGATTTTGTGTCCAAAATGCTCCAAAACAAACGTACGAGCATCTATGATTTTGAAAATTTTTTCCGGGGGAGAAAGCCCCGAATCCCCAATTCTGAGGGAGGCAGCGTCTAACCGCGGCCAGAGAGCGTCTAACGCTAAAGAATGGGTGGGGGAAGGAACATGGGCGCCCAAAGGAATTTTTCGAAAGGGGCAAACACATAGGGGCTAATGGTCACAGGTACGCCTCTAAAAATTTCCAAAAGGGGCAACACACATTTTAGCTCAATATTCACGATTAATATTTTAGCGGGGTTTTCAAATATCAATGTGAAATATTGGCGTTCGCATTTCCCAGAGAGCTGCCCCTCTTGCCATAATGGGCGGGCGGCCATGAAAGGGCGTGAATCTTGCTCTTCAGCGCCCCCCCCCCAAACCTGAAATTCTGGCTACGTAACTGCATATAACCATATAGCCTACAGTTGGTGGGGAAATGAAATTATACACAGTTATAAATTTATTTCCTATCCATCTGTACCTGTATCTATCTTTGGTTGAAAAAAATAATATCCTACCCATATACACATAGCTCTAAGCCTCTAGGAAATAAATGTATTACCGACCGGCTATAATTTTATTTCCTACCAATATTAGGCTATATAGTTATAGGTAGAAAATAAATTTATTACCGACCGACTATAATTTTATTTCCTACAAATATTAGGCTATATAGTTATAGGCAGGAAATAAATTTATTACCGACCGGCTATAATTTTATTTCTCCATCAACAGTAGGCTATATAGTTATAGGTAGAAAATAAATGTATTACCGACCGGCTATAATTTTATTTCCTTCCAATATTAGGCTATATAGTTATAGGTAGAAAATAAATTTATTACCGACCGACTATAATTTTATTTCCTACAAATATTAGGCTATATAGTTATAGGCAGGAAATAAATTTATTACCGACCGGCTATAATTTTATTTCCCCATCAACAGTAGGCTATATAGTTATAGGTATAAAATAAATTTATTACCGACCGGCTATAATTTTATTTCCCCTTCAACAGTAGTCTATATAGTTATAGGCAGGAAATAAATTTATTACCGACCGGCTATAATTTTATTTTCTACCAATATTAGGCTATTGATAGTTATATGTAGAAAATAAATTTATTACCTGCTACTAACTGTATGCATTAAAGTAATTAAAGTCATTTAGAAGCTTTGTTGATAGGCGGAAATAAATTTATATGGAAATAAATTTATACGTATGTCGCATGATTTTATTTCTCTAGGAACCACAGGCTCCGCCCAGGATATAATTTTATGGCGGAAATAAATTTATACGACGCCGGCGCCAGCTAATTCCATTTGAAACCTCACCACTAACTGCCTCTAATTGTTAATAGCAGACTGACAGTTTATAGCAACAGCCCATTATCTACAGCAGCCAAAGATAAATTCGGGAAGATCAAGGATGTCACTCCAGCACCCCTCCACTGAATAAAAGTTGTCGCTCGGTATACCCCTTTATCCCGATGCACTCGGTCATTAACCCATTAGTTCCTGACGGCCGTTAAAACGGACGCTTACAAGAGCTTTTTTTATTTTATTTTAGAATATAATTAAATAACTTTATAAATAATGTACATTATTTAGAGATAGTGTGCTATAAAAATTTTTTTTGGTTGATGGTGAAACTTGCATTCATATCACTTTCGGAATTTCGTAAAGTTTTGTGAGAAACAAGGCTGGAAAGAGATGTCGACCTCTGCAAGTATAGATGTGTTCTAAAAAATAAATGTATTACTTAATGTAAAGCCATAAATGTGTTTTGTACACCAAATATCACTTAAATCAATGGTGTATAATTTGATGTAAATTTTAAAATCTTTTCTTAGGAAAATTTCATTCAAATTTATGTGTGCGTTATAGCGGACACTGGGCACTGACTGACCCAGTGTTCAGGCATATAAATATACCGTATATCCTAAAATATATATGACAGTATTTCCAAAGAGTTACCACAACCTTTAAAATCTGCACAGAATTGGAGTCTTATTATATTTCTTTAACTTAAGTTTCAGTTTTTAAAAGGTATTTAGTCTTTGCAGAGTGAAGGTTCGCTATGAAATATGTCAAATATGCAGTAGCAAAGTTTATTCATTGTATACAAATGCCACCGGAGCCTTTGTTGAATCTTGGCTCAACTAGAAGAAGACAGTGAAGGACTTCTGGACATTTTATGGAACTGTCTGAAGAGGATTAGTCAATTACCACCAGTGGCGGTTCCAGAATTTGGCAAGTGGGGGTACGTAAGGGGCATTGAGGTGGCAACTGCTGAGCACAGGGGGTCAACTATTTGTTGCTAGGTATGTAGTAGCAGGTATACTGTAGGACTCCCAACTGGGGATCAGGCATTCCATAAGGGGGACATGCCCTTAGAAGTTAGAACCCACTATGTAAAGCCGTCACTGTCAAATTGACCCAGGCAG
Source organism: Metaphire vulgaris (assembly GCA_018105865.1). Classification (NCBI taxonomy): domain Eukaryota; kingdom Metazoa; phylum Annelida; class Clitellata; order Crassiclitellata; family Megascolecidae; genus Metaphire; species Metaphire vulgaris. The sequence goes on from JACLAT010000068.1 coordinate 279,127, forward strand.
TGACAAGTCTAATGAGAGGGAAGAACTGGATAATGTCAACTGAAGTTAGTTTCAAATATGAAAAAAATCTGTTCGAGGTTCATATGATTACCTTTCAAGTGGTGATGTGCTGATGATCAGATGGCATATGACAACAGTCTAGTTACCATAGGCTCTAATTTTGGATGTAGTCTCCTACTTTACTTTGCGTTCGATTGTCATTGTGCTTTTAAAATTTTATCTACAGTATTATAAACTCCATTTTTATCTGTCCTTTATATATTTTATTTTCAAATAATCTGACCGGGCACCTGAAACTGAGTTTTAAATAAGTGCTTCTGTATGAAAACATTCGAGAACGTCAAATTGTGCGAATATTATGACACTACTCTACACCTCGTAGTCTGGCCTCTCAAGGATTGTCAGTTGAGATGACAGCGCTCTCACGTCTGTAAACTTGAATTCGCCAGTGAACATAAGGAATGAATAGATAGAAACTGGAAAATATTTGCGGATTTAAAATGCTTTTGTTTAACAGATTACGTTCATTAAGTAGTTCAAAATCCTGTCTTAGGATATACAATAATTATATTTGCATGTTATTTTTACTGATTCCACTTACCCCAAGTGAAAAGTAGCGAGCACAAGACGAGAGCCTTCAAAGGAAACATTTCGAAGTAACTAAAGCTGTAAACGTCGAAACACGACAGTTGCAGGCAATGTCCAATGGCCTTCTCAGCCGTTTATATTTGCGTCTATTCCATGGTCCTGGATCATCATGTGATCCGATGAACACCGTAGCTGAGCTATCACGAGCCTGTTTTCCTGAAAACCTGATAAATATTTTTTACAAAATGCGTGGGGCTGATCGCCAGATGCAGTATAAAGAAAACAGATGACATTGGTAACAGTCCAGCGATTATTACGTTACCACAGTCGCTCCCAGTCACGAGATTTCGACAGCAAACATATGGAGATATACGATGACCAATTTTTTTTATAGAAACACATCATATGACCTCTCATGTATGGCGACGCCCACTGAGGGCGACATCCAAATATAAATGCGGGCTTACACTGTATATCATGTTCTAACAATTGAAATTACTTTCTCGCTAACATTGACATAGAATATTATTTTGTAACAACAACGTGTTAAGAAGGTTTTTAGGTTAGGTGTTTGTATTTCGAGACAGTACTAAGCCGGTAATAGATAAATACATTTGTAGATCCTGCTTTGGCAGGTCTAAACCAAATTGACGAGAAAACTAATTGAGAAGCACTTTATAGAAACAATCTGTCTGAGTAAAAATGCGGGATTCTTTAGAATAATTTCTAAAATGGTTTCTGTTCTAACTTCTATCTCTTCAATTTTCTGTTAAACTGCTTCCTAACTGCAGGATTAACATTCAATGCTGAGGCAATTTCATGTTTCCCGTGATTTCTGTTATGTTTTATGTTTTCCGTTATGTCGTTGCGCATTTTAATCCAATTTGAATTTTGGAGCGGGGCTCATCTGCACTCAAAGCACTCCTCGCTGCGTCTATGTGTGTCTTAGTAGGCTAAAATATTTTTAGTACTACTTTTGGCCCTTAACTATTGGATGTTTCAACAAATCACGGGCAAATTTCATAGGATGTAAAATAGCATCCATCAACAAGATAATTATTGGAGTTTAGAAAACACCGCATCTCTCTCATTACTGAATGTATGCTCTGCGAAGAATAAGTTGTGGTAACGAAATCTGGAAAGAGGCTTAAGCCCAATGCTTTTATCAAGACAAATAACGATCGCTGCTGGATTCAATATCGATGTCCATCACAGCCTTTTTTGAATTTAACTCTTTCGAAAAGAAATAGGAATTAGTGTCATTTTCAAATTGCACGACTAATTGAAGGTTGATCAGCTCACGGATGACTTAGTTGCCTTACGCCTCCGCAGCTGTATTAAATATCTGTACATTCTTCTCACATTTACTCTGATTTTCACGTGTAGGCCTACTAACATTTTATTACATTATCACTAACTAAAGAAACTTACACTGATCATGACTGCTAAGTCTACTTCCTGATTCTCACTTTCTTGTCATTAGCCAAGCTGTTAATTTCGTGCTAAAGCTTGGAACTTACCATATAAGTTCTTATTATTTCTTTTATTAATTTTCTAACAAGTTGCCAGCTCGGTGGACTTTATCTTCCTCTAGCAGTTTGGATTTTAGTCGACGATGTTTATTCGTTCGATTGTATCATTATATAGCTTGACGTGATTGAAACTAAAGTTCCTCTCCCTCTTTCTCCTGTCTCTGTCTCTGTCTATCTCTTTTTCTCTTTCTGTCTGTATGTCTGTCCCTCACTCCCTCCCTCCGTCCCTTCCTCCCTCCCTCTCTCTCTCTCTCTAGTCGACTACAGAGTAGGTAAGCATGGTGTCATCGGATTCAGTGAGTTGATGCTCGCACACCAATAGTATTATAATGGATGATTTTCTGTATTCTCTTGACAATATTAATAGCTTTCTCATTGAGTTACATAGTGAAACCTGCATATAATATGAAAATACTCTTCTGACTGTGCGGTTCACTGTCCACATCACGGATTTCTATAGTGCGACAGACATAAAATTGCGAAGAAAAAAACGTGAATTCGGGTCACCCTAAACTTCTCTGAATTAATCTGTACTACTGTTTCAAAAGACATTCGACTTCCTTAAAAGAGGACGAAGTATTAGCGATAATGTAAATGCAGTATAGGCTAAGATTTGGACACCCGATTGTGCTTAATGTTTCATGCGTTAGCGTTAACAATTCGTCTGATAGATCTGTTAATACTATTTCCTTGATATTCGCTTCATTTCCAGACAGTTCCTCTCTTTTTAAGTTTTCAACCGATATGTTATACTTCTTTGTGAACTTTCATTTGAAGTCTGGTCAAGTATTTATATTGGAAATGACGTTTCTATGCCGGTCTATTAGGCTACTTCGATTTTGTTCGGAGTTTGAAGCTAATGAGGCCAGACGCCAATTTAAATATTTAAAAATCGCCATAGCCATGCGCCAACGCAGGCATTCAAAGTCTTAAGGCCTGACATATTATTGAGAGTAATACGCATTTTTGACATGCTTTTATCATCTACAAGCGTAAAATAGTGCATGTTAACGCGTCTCTTCAACATGTTCGACCTTAAATAATATTTGACCAAGCAACATAACTATCATAAACCGTCTTCAGATGGTGCTAAATGTTTCAGCACGTCTGATCTTCGGCGCTAGGTGGAATGATCATGTGACACCGCTATTACGAGACAAACTTCACTGGCTCCGGATTCCGGAGCGTATAGCCTTTAAGCGTTGCTGGTTTACTTTTAGGACGTTAAATGACCCTTTCTGTCCCGAGTACTTAAAGGCTCTTGTCTGTAAGCCTAAGTCGTCTGATCGGCGCTCGCAGCTTCGATCAAGTAGCCGTTCTCAACTGGTGGTTCCACCCCCGTCTACGACAGCAAAATTTGGGGATCGGTCTGTTTCAAGGGGCAACCCTTTGCTTTGGAACTCGCTGCCGGCGGACGTGACTAGGGCAACATCTTCTGAACTGTTCACTAGGAACCTTAAAACATATTTATTTAACATCTCCTATTAGGGACACTTGTAAAGCGCTCTTGCTTTAGCCTTCGCTATGCGTATTGCGCTATATAAAATTGTCAGAAATAAAAATAATAATAATAATAATAATGGTGATTGAAAATTGTGTATCACACTTGCTCAGGGTTTTCATTCGCCTGGATAATCAATATTGATATTAACATATCAATTAACACATCAGAATTATGTTAACATATTCACCCTTCTGTTTTATAAAAAATTTTATGTAAACGAGTTGCCAAGGGAATTCAGTCATTAGACCGAATTAGGTCGAGTAACTCAGTTCTGCGGAATGTTCGTTGATCAATTTCTGGATTGGGAAGATCGAATTTAACTTCGGTTTTGTCGTCGCAGACTGACCAATAAATCCCAAACACGTCCAAGATTCCGTCGATAACGTTGCATATCTTTGCACAATAGCCTTGATCTCCTATGCTTGAGCTGCGTGACTCCATCACACGCTCCAACTCCAAAATTTCCAAGCCGTTGACGCCATCGACGCCGAGAATTTTCAAGAGGCCGTGATCTGATTTCACATAATCGGTGAACGGAAGATGAAAATCTGGCATGAAATAACATGTCACAAAATCTTGAAGGCAGAACAAAAGGTAACACTTCAAAAGTTTTCTAACCCAGAAGTTCAATTCGGAATCGCTCACTTCCTCAGTACTAGATTTCTCAATGCTTCGATTTTCAAACACCTCCAAGCAATACAGTGGAGCCGTTTTAAGAATATACGAATGCTTTGCTTTCTGAATTGTTTGTTTGGCCATCATATAAGCAGCTCTAGCAACAATTGGACTGTTAATAATGATCTGGCTTTCCAATGGAGCGAATGAGATTCTTCCATATGGAGCGGAATATGGAATCCAAGGATATTTTCTCTGCGGTTGATTGAAAACCAAATTGCATCCACTGCGAAACTCTTCCCAATTCTTCCGAGGTATTGCACAGTTTGGCCACCAATTGTCGATGTGAATGCAAGGAACAATGTCAAGAGATATCAGTTTTGACACCCAAGGGCTCTCAATACTTCTATTTATTCTAAGGCTTAGAGTTGCACATACGCGTAGTGGCAATTGGAATGTTCTTGCCTCATAAACATGATTGTCATCGAATAAATCAAATATATTCTGATTTTCCCAGAATCTTCTGTCCTCAAGAACTCGTTGAATACAAACTTGGAACCTTGAGTTGATTTCATCCGTCAACAAAAATCTCTCTTTGTTGAAGAATTCATTCAATGTCTCTGATTCGGAATTTTGTGAGAGGCTCGGCTTCTTAATCAAGTGAACGAATCCTTCCAAGGAACAAAAAAAATAAACGATTTTACAGCACTGACTGAGTTTCACGAGTGTGGCTTCAAAATCAAATTCATCTGGTTTGTTGATTTTCGTGGTTTCTTTTGCACTTGCAACCAACATGAATCTATTGTACTTTCAAGGAAAGGCTCTTTATCTGCCACGAATCTCAATAGTCGCCTCACAAATTTTGTGACTTCCTCGCAGATACTGAGCGATTCCCGATCTCTATTAGCAAAGTCGCAATTTTTCCAAACGCTGCAAGCTAATTGTTTGCCGAGTAAGATAACGGAGAGGCAATTTTTCACAAATTCCTTTTCACCGTCGTTGACAGGACATTCTTTAATCATTGCATGTGAAAACTGTTTATTCTGTGGATGTTCTTGCAGATAAGTACGCTTTATGATTGAGCATTGCATTAACTGTATAATTATGAATATATTGTTGTTGATAGTTAAGATGGAGGCTGATCTGCGGATAGTAACGCAGATAACTTTTGTGTATGAAACTGTATGTTCTGCGGAGATTCACGCAGATATATCCGTTTTATAATTGCTCTTCAGATATATACGCTGATACTTCTGTTTCTTAATTGATCTGCGTGCGAACTTTGTATCACTGCGGATGTCTTAATTGATTGATTAATGAAAGAACAAAGGGCTGTTTATCCTGCGGAAATGTCCGCGTATAATTCTTGTACGTTTAATATTTTATGTGTTGAATAAACTGCATTATAATTTGAAACTAAGTGTGTTGATATTCACAAGCAAGACATCCAAATACCAGGGTGGGGACCTATATGTTTTAGGACTCAAATTTCTCTTCTCTCAAAAAAGGTCTTCCTCTGATTACACTGGTCAACAAATTTTATGCAAGTTTTTGTTTCCTCTACAAATTTTGGTGAAACTAATAGATTTTGACTTGCTGAACACAAATATGTAATTAGAATTTCTGTGTCACGTAAGGTTTTTAAGAAATCGACAATTTAGCATTTAGTATTGAAACGTCTTCTGCAACATAATCCTACAGAAGGATATAGGCAATAATGACAAGACATAAGAAAATTAGAAATGTTTTGCTGTAGATTTTCGTTTGTAGTCACTGTCCTGTGCTTCACGTATCAGTGACCAACAGTAGTCTCCAAGCATAGACGGACTCCACTTTCCCTGGTAGCGTTTCTCGATGCTGGCAATGTCTTTGTGAAATCTTTCGCCATGTTCATCACTGACGGCGCCGAGATTGTCCGGGAAGAAGTCCAAGTGAGAATGAAGGAAGTGTATCTTCAGTGACATGTTGCATTTCATTGCCTTGTAAGCTTGTAGCAGATTTCCAACTTGTTCAACATGTTCAACATAGTTTGGCGCCTTGTAGTTGCCCAGAAAGTTAGCAGCAACATCCCTGAAGGCTGTCCAGGCAACATGCTCGGCACCCTGCAGAAGGCCCTCAAAGTGATTGTCCTTGAGCATCTCTCGAATATGTGGGCCAAAAAAACGCCTTCTTTTATTTTAGCATCACTGGTGCGTGGAAACCTCTGTCGTAAGTATGTAAAGGCTTCACTTTCTTTGTTCATTGCTTTGACAAAGTTTTTCATTAACCCAAGTTTTATGTGCAATGGTGGGAGATAAATGTTCTTCGGATCAACGAGAGGATCATGTTTAACGTTCTTCTGTCCTTGAACCAGTCCCTGCGAGGTGGCCAGACCTTTCTCACATAATGTGAATCTCTAGCTCGGCTGTCCCACTCGCAAGAAAAGCCACAGTACGTGGTGTAGCCTAGCTGCAGACCGAGTAGAATTGCAACAACTTTCAGATCTCCACATATATTCCAGTTGTATTTCGAGTATTCTATGTGTTTCAATAGCAGCTGCATGTTCTCATATGTTTCCTTCATGTAAGCAGCATGTCCATTGGGTACTGAAGGGTATGAGTCAAGTCTTCATGCCGTTTACGAAATACTGAAATTTTTGTACCTGGAGAGAGCAGATTCCATCCTTGCAACCTAGATCCAAGCAATTCTGCTTGATTTTTTGACAAATCTAAGTCTCTGACCAGATCATTGAGCTCTGCCTGAGAAATCAAATGAGGATTGCTGGATGTCGATGGCTCAAACTCTGGGTCTTCCGTAGCTGAATCATCAACTATCTGCAGCATTTCATCTGTCTCTGCATGCTCGTACTCGTCCTCCAGTGTCCAAAACTCGGGGGGGTTTGGAACAGGAAGACTCTCGTCGTGTGGAACTGGTCTCATTGCCGAGGCAAGGTTAGGGTACTCAATAGACTTCCTATTCTTTGAAGAAAATCCTGTAACATTCGTCATGCAGAAATAGCAATCCGTTACATGATTATTCTGCTCCCTCCATAAAAATTATCATTGGTATGGCGAATGGCATGGATGGATGCTTACCTGCAAGCCAAGCTCACAGACTGGTAGCACAAGATGAACAACATATATGAGGTGCCCATACTTTGTCCTGGTCGCCAATTTTGCATCCAAAGTATAACTCATATCCTTTCTTTATGATTGCTGTCATACTCCGCTTCTGTGATTTCAATGTAAACTTTCCACAGATGTAGCAGAACGTGTCACTGCTATTGCGACATCGACGTGACATTTCAGAAACTTTAAATTAGTTAATATATTCAATTCACAGCCTTTAACTAAACAGTTATATCTCATCAAATAGAAAGACTGCAGCTGCTTCCTAGTGCTGCTTGGTATTTATATAGGACTGCGTAACCATAGCAACAATACATGCTAGGCATGTAGTCTTGAAGACAGGTTTGGGCGCGTCTGGGCATGTCTGGACATGCCTAATTATACTAATTTTCAAAATCCATGTAGTTAAGTGAGCCAGCAGTGCATATTACATCTGTTATGGCGGTCACATAAGATTCTTGCCTAACCTGAATACCCATAACTCAGATAACTCTCGAAAACCACGATTTTAAAATTCTTATAATTTTAAAATTTAAAATCAGCTTTTTCTCAAAAAACTTACGTGATAGGAAATTTTCAAAATTATTCCTGTAATCAGCATGACAAAATCTACCTGGAACACCAGAAATTGCACAGGAATCAAAAACCTTGTTGACCAGTGTTATTTCGGAAACATATCCGCGGTGATTGTCCATTGCCAGTTAATGGACTAAAAGAAGAATTTCGTCACACTACCACCTACGGAGGATTAGGTCAGTCCGCCGGCGTCTTCCGATCAGCGAGGCAGTGCGCGCCCTTGTCGTGCCCAGGCTGGACAAGGGCAACAGCGTGTTGCTGGGCCTCCCCGATGGAAAGTTTAATCGTCTGCAATCCGTGCTCAATACAGCAGCTCTGGTCGTCTTCAGCAGCCCCTGGGGAGCCCATGTTACCCCCCCCCCACTGCGTGACCAGCTGCACTAGCTTCGAGTCCGGGAGCGCATTATCCAAAAGCGCTGCTGGCTCACCGAGCGTTAAAGGACCCGCACTGTTCACAGTACCTGGCTGAGCTAGTCCTAAGATCAACTTCGAACGCTCGGAGGTCGGCACTTCGCTCCGGCCATCGTGTCCTACTGCTCGTTCCTCCTCCGTCACAGACCTCGAAGTTCGGAGATAGGTCCTGCTCACGCGGGAACCCATTCCTCTGGAACACCTTGCCGACCGCAGTGACTGAGGCCAACTCAGCTGGACTGTTCCTGAGAGAACTAAAGCAGCACCTTTTTAGTTTAGGATATGGTTGACTGTGTGTGTGTGTGCAGCGCCCTTGTCGTAGGCCTCATCCTAGTGCACGGCGCTATAGAAGTTGTCTTGAAATAAATAAATAAATTAATATATAAGTGGGTAGTGGTGGCCGGGAAGAGGTGCCCTTACAATTATCTAGTGATGGGCATCTAACTAAAAGACATACTATATACTTTATATACGATATACTATAACTAAATTTAAACTATAAATAAGTAGTTAGACTTTTAGTTGCAAACTAGCTTTCTAAAATAGTTACCTAAACTAAAAATTATAGTTAAACTTTTTGCAACTAATTTTACAACTATTTCCTAGGTATCAGGTATGTGTTCGTGAAAACATAGACGATGCTTGCAACATGAACATATCAGTCAATGAATCACTGAAATCATTAATTATTGTATATTTAATATTTAAGTCTTAGTCTAGACTGTAGAAACACAAATTTGTCAAGTTTATTATTATTATTATTATTATTATTATTATCAGCTAATTTATCAACGCTATAACATGACTAAGGCCATAGGCAAGAGCGATTCACAATCAGTTTGTTTGGAAAAATGTTGTTTGGAGTTTGTTTGGAAAAATTACCCAGAAAAGAATAGATTGAAAAGGACTGTTATTGAGAATTTGGGACATCAACTAAAAAGTATTAGTTAATCTATTTAGTTATTAACTAAAATTTTTCAGTTAAACTATAATGAATTAAACTATGAAAATAACAAAAAATCAGTTAAACTTTTAGTTAGTATCTAATTAGTTAACTATTTGCCCATCACTACAATTATCATGATGTATGCAGAAGGTACTCGATTGTTGATGTTCAGAGGTCGAAAAAATGCGTGCAGTTAGGCCTATTAATGAGCTTAAAAGAATGTCCGAACACAATCAATGAATCTTTTATCATTTATTAGTGAATAAACCAAAATGAAACTGAAAATGATAAATCACATCTTTATCAAAACGATAAACGACAAAAATTAATTATTAATGAGAAAGAAATCTATTATTTAAAATTAGAAAGCAACTATTAGGCCAATAAATAATTTCCAACTAATCAATGTATCGCAAATTACTTGGCATGCCGAACTGCATGTTCATTACAATTATATAATATATATTCTGATTATAATTATAAAGCATTCTGAAAATATCACTGAAATGTCAATTGAAATGTCAATTTTAACCGCAAGCGGATTTTTTTTTAGATATTTGCGATTTTGCCAGTCGTAATCAGTAGGCCTAGTTCGATGTATCATGCGTAGCATCTAGACATCAGGGTAGTTTGGATATGCTGTAAAAATGATGTCCTTGTTGCGTTCCACTGGTACGGCTTTCACGTTCACTGTCGCTGTCCCAAGGCTAATTTGACAATTCTGACCAGGTCGCACCTTGAAACAAAGCGTGTACAGGGCAATCTCCACTGCTGGATTCTTCTTCATGAAGAAGGTGGTCCCTTGTTTTTTCGTGTAGCCTCTTTCTGTGGGGAATTTTTTCCATGTGAATTTGACATCAGCAACAGCTGGCTACAATAAATATTATTCATGCATGATATAAGCACTTTTAAAAACGTATTATCAAAATAGGAGCAAAACATAATATATGCCTTTTGTTGAACTGAATGCTCCAGAATGTTAGAAGGAAAGGTGGTAAGGGAAGGGCTGGCAATCCGCTCTCATTCAGCCGTTGCTATGTAAAACTGAAGGCGCTAATCCTTCGGTTCTCTGACGGACCCACGCTGGCCTATAGTGTATACCGTTTATTAATGTTGCCTGTATATGTCTATGGCCTATGTAGTTTCCTAACTTTGTGTGGGCATGTGTTTGTTCCCTCCAGAGTCGTCATTTCACTGTTTTTCGGGGGGGGACAAGACACTTTCGACCGGTCAAGTTTGCGAAAGAGTTGGCGACCTATTTTTTGCTTGTCAGCTATTTTGTGCGATTAGTTTACTTCAGATTTCAGATTCAACAATCAAGACCTCCTTTACGGGTTGATGACCTTTTGCTTTTAAGTCTCTTTACCTATTTAGCCAGCCAATTTACATGTAAAAACTAAATAACAGAAACATTGGTGGGAAAATTTTTTCCTAAAAATCAGAGAGCAACGGCTTCCCTGCCCCCAAATGACGTCTCTGGTTCCCTCATTTTTTAATCCCTCCCTTCTCCGTCCCTTTCCTTTCCCTTCCCTCTCAATTCTCTATCCTCTTCTCGACTATCTCCCTCCTCTTTCCTCCAATCTCCCATTTACATCCTTCCCTTTCATACTATGTCTCAAAAAGATTCCACCCACTTTCCGTCCTTTCTCTTTCTCTGTTCTTTATCCCTTCCCACTCCTCTCCGCACCCCTTCCTTCTCCCCTTTATTTTATTTGCCCTACCCACCGCTCTCTCACTCCTCTTCCTCGCTCCTCCACTCTCCCTCTCCAATCCCATTATATTTCTATCTCCGTCCCCTCCTCTTTCCCGCCTTCCCTTTCTCTCTCACCTCTTCATACTACTCCACACAAACTGGATACCATTGAAAGACGTAATTCAGATATTCGATTATTCCATTCTCATATTCGTCCCTACAACAAACTGTTCAAGTCATGTTCCAGTTAAGGACAAGTCATTGGGCAAAGAGCTAAAACAAAAAATCTGGTAGAAAAACAGCAAGCGCTCTGTCATTTTTGACGGGCAAACAGCTAGTTATCTAGTTATAAATAATAGTCGCTTCTTAATAAATTAATTCTTAAAACTTAATTTCTAACAGTTTTCGAATGAATTGCCGTTAGACATTCTTGTTGGAACTGATAACTAATGATTTCTACGCAATACGCATTCTGTGAGCAAGCATGTTCCTTCAAGTCTGAGCACGTTTGAGGTGGCTGGTGAGCGGACGCCAGCAATTGTTTATGTCGGGTCACCCACTGAAACGTACCGAGCGCTCGCTATTAGTGTATTATTTTGTCTTGTAAAGTAAGTCTACATTTTTACAGTACTACAAACAAAGAAGAAACATTAAGGGTGGGTTTGTCGTCGAGTTAGTTTTGGTTACATTCCTACCAAATAAACTTCCTGCGATCAGCGCAAGAACCTGACCGAAGATGTGGCGATTGCGTGCAAATACTATTTCGCATGCAGAACTGAAAGAAGAGGCAAGGTATAGACAGGAATAAAAACAATGGAGCCCTTAGCCTGTGAATCAGTGAAACTGATGATGCTGACGATGCTGACGATGCTGATGACAACGATAACGATGACGATGAACCTCACGAGGTGGCTCTGTACGGCAAGTGTCATCATCATCATCATCATCATCATCACCATCATCATCAGGATTCGTGACACGTTATCAGTGGCGGTTCGACGTGAGGGATGAGTGGGGATGCATCCCCCCACCGGACTTTCTTTTTTGTTTTTTTGTGAAACCGATTTCTGAGGGAAAGTCTAGTGAAATTACGGGGAAAAACTGCGGATGACTATTTTTGGCTTGTCATCCTATTTTTTCGTAGAAAGTCTGTAAAATTAGAGAAAAATTGTAAAATTAGGGAGAAAAATAATTGCCTTTCTGTCAGGATTTTTCGGCAAAGTTTATTGAATTTGTCCTTCTATTTTCATCCCCACCAACTTCCTATGGATTCATTTCATCCCCCACCAAGAAATCCTGGAACCGCCACTGCACGTTATTATTATTATTAAGACAATTTATATATCACTGTGGTCAAGTTCAAGGTTCAAGCAGTGGCGTAGCAGAATCTTCCGAAGGTGGAGGTCGCAAACAACCATTCCCAAACTTCTTCCGAAAATCCTGACTGACAAGCAAGAAAAAGGTCGCTTGGTTGAGTTAGTTAAGTTAGTTAAGTTGGCTAAAACTTGGTTAAGTTTCGCTTGATTAAATTAGTTATATGAGCGCCGACAGCGACAACCTATACAACTATATTGTTTTTTGCTTCTTTTTCTTTTTTGCTACCTTCAACCCGATTTACAATAATACGAAACAATAAAAAATTGGCCGACCAACCAAAGGAGATTTTTAGCCCCCAGACGGCCCCTTGGCTACGCCACTGAGTTCAAGGGCGTTTTGACAGGTGCCACATGCAAAAGTAAAAGACTTTTTTATGACAAAATGTTGATGAATTTTCATAAAGAGCCGGTCGCAAATTGTGTATCCTGACTGTGAATCTGCCTGAAGCCAGAGTTGGCTCCTCTTTATTCGGACACACTGTACTATCTGTCGGAAAAATTAAAATGTTTTAGGACCTATCGAACGAAGTTTAATTAACACTTATATAAGCGAATTATGACTAGGTTCTGCGGCCAGGACAGTGGTAAGTTCAATATTCGCGATCGCTTAGTTATAGAATGTTTCATTTAACTATTCTAGACAAAAGGAATTCCATAATATGATGCGATTAAAGACGACAATCAGAGACTCCTCTATCAGCTCCCGTTGTCTGTGGCATATTCTTATTAATCAACTGTCAGTCCCTGGTGCACCTTTTCAATCACTTGAGGTCATTGCAGGAGCACTTGATTCTGGTAACAAAAGAATTTCCTTTCTAAATTTTTACAGACCGCCATCATCATCCTTTGCACTTTTTATGACAGAATTCCAATCAATTCTGGAGATATTCATTTCCTCTCCTGGTGAACTTATAATCTCTGGCGATTTTAACATTCATACTGATAATTTAACAGACATTCATGCAGTGCAGTTCAAAAATCTTTTAAATAATTTTGACCTTAAGCAGCATGTCACTGGCCCAACTCACCATCTAGGTCATACACTTGATCTTCTTATCACAAGAGCTGATAGCACAGTTGCTTCTTTTGTCTCAAATAATGATTCCTATCTCTCTGATCATCATACTGTATCATGCTCTGTGAACTTTCAATTTAAGGCTCCCTCCTCTAGAAAGTCGATCAAATTTAGACCCTGGAGGTTGCTAGACATCGAGCAGTTTCAGTTGAAAATTCTTTCTTCGCCATTATTTACTTCCACAACAGAATCCGTAACAGAATATGCAAATCTTTTTCAAAATGTTTTGTGCAGTATTTTGGATGATCTTATCCCCGAGAAAACTAAAATTGTTACTGATAGGCCTTCACAACCCTGGTTCAACAAAGATATTTCTGATGCACGTCAGCGTAGGAGTAGATTGGAACGAGCTTGGCGTCATTCCAAACTGCCATCAGACCTTAAACGGTTTAGGAACAATGTCGCTATGTTCGTAAACTAGTCAATAATGCCAAAGCCCAGTTTCTATCCAATCTGATAAAAGATAATCTGAATTCACCAAAATCTTTATGGAATTCCTTAAATAAACTTTTGCATCGAGACAAAAAAAGTACACTACCTCAGTCAAATTCACCTCAACAGCTAGCAGAAAAATTTCTACAATTTTTCTCAGATAAAATATCTAGCATCAGGCTCAAATTTCCATCATACCCCACAGAAGACAACTGCTCACTGCCAAAAACCCCTCTCCCAATATTCACAGCATTCCGCCCCACCAATCTGTCTGAAATACGCCAAATTATTTTCTCATTGCCGAATAAACAGTGTCTGCTGGATGTTATTCCAACTGATATCCTTAAGCAGTGTTTTGATGTGCTTGGGCCAGTAATTACCCGTTTGGTTAACCTATCTCTGTCATCAGGTACCTTTCCATCAACCTATGCTAGTGCTCTAGTTCACCCTCTACTGAAAAAGCCAACACTCGATCCAAATGATTTTTCTAGCTATAGACCTATTTCAAATTTAAATTTTAAATTTTATATCTAAACTCGTTGAACGCATTGTGCTCAGTCGAATAAATGTACATCTTTCATCCCATAATCTTTTATTGCCTAAACAATCTGCATATAGAAAATTTCATTCAACTGAAACTGCTCTCCTAGCTGTTCATGATTATATTTTGTCTGCTATGGATAACGGCAAGGTAACTGCACTTATTTTACTAGATTTGTCTGCGGCTTTTGACACCATAGATCATGCTATCCTTCTCCACAGACTCGAACATTGGTTTGGCTTATCGGGTACTGTATTAGAGTGGTTCACATCCTATCTTAAACATCGCAGTCAATCTGTTTATTGTAACGGTGCACAGTCAGACTCAGCTAAATTAGATTCCGGTGTTCCCCAGGGATCTGTTTTAGGCCCTCTCCTTTTCACCTTATATACAATGCCCCTTGATCTCTTCTTACACAATTCTCTGCTGACTATCATTTCTATGCTGACGATACACAGTTATTCATTGCCTTCGACGATAAAACCTCCTCCATGTCACTAGAAAATTTGTCCCTTTGCCTGCAAAACGTTCAGTCTTGGATGTTTAATAATAAGCTTGCACTTAACCCTTCAAAAACTGAGTTTTTACTTTTGGTACATCATTTAATCTAAGTAAATTTGAAGACATAAATTCATTTATATTTGACAACATTTCAGTTAATCTAAGTCAGTCTGTCCGCAACCTAGGGGTGATATTTGATAAGAACATGTCGTTTAACGATCATATAAATAAGGTCAGCAGAGCTGCTCATATGCAAATCAGAGATATTCGACGAATTCGTGATCTTGTGCCCAAATCCGCTCTGATTCCTCTTGCAAACGCCCTTGTCAGCAGCAGACTTGATTATTGCAATTCTCTTTACAATGGTATGACCAGATCTAACATGCAAAAGCTTCAAAGGATTCAGAATTCTATTGCCCGAGCCATTACAAAAACTCGTAAGCATGATCATATTAAACCTGTTCTTCAAAAGTTACACTGGTTGCCGGTAGAACAGAGAATTCTATTCAAAACTGGTCTCCTGGTTTTTAAAACACTGCAGTCTGGCCAACCTCAATATTTAAAATCTATGTTGAATCACCCAAACCATCGTCATTCAACAAGGTATGCTGATTCATTGTTAAATGTACCTAGAACCAACACTGAAATTGGTAAGAGAGCTTTTTCTATTTCTGGGCCTAAAATCTGGAACTCTCTCCCTCCGGCTGTCAGATCTTCCAATTCACTGAGAATCTTCCGATCCAGACTCAAGACGCATCTTTTTCAATTGGCGTTTCCTCCATAGTCCGTCTCACTCTCTCCCTCTGACTGATCTCTGGAATGACCTGGATCTTTTGCGGATTGATTTTGAAGTACCATCGATTGATACCTTGGGTATTAGAACTGGTGCTATAGAAGTGCATAATTATTATTATTATTATTATTAATCTCGACTGACCCTTTAACCACGCTTTCTCAAAAGGGTTAGTATCTGGCGATTACGCTGGCGAGGTTTCACTTCCTCCAACCGGCTTAGGGTTACCAGACGTCCTTAAACGATAAGGACAGTCCTTAAATTCCGTGGTCCCGTCCTTAAGGGCGTTTGCCCTTACTGAGGACACAAAATGTCCTTAAATTTCATTTAAAATAGTGATTGCCGATTTTGGACATTACGCTAGAGCTTTGCAATTGATTGATATTGATTGTTGAAAGAGGTAATCACTAGTTCTCTGTGCTTCTTGCATCTTTAATGTCCTAAAAAGTTCCAACAAGAAAAAAGGTCATCAATAGTTTTTTGTGCTATTTTGCATCTTTAACGTTCTAAAAAGTCCGAAGAGCAAAAAACATAGGTCATCGCTAGTTTTTTGTGCTTTTTTAAGGTCCTAAAAAGTCTGATAAGCCAATGTGTTTTGGGTGTTCTTAAATTCTTTCCAACTGATCTGATATCCCTAAACCGGCTTCTTCCAATCGGCAGCAGTTTTCTTTTTGCGACAGGGTGCATTATCGTTCTGAAAGAAACAGATGTCAGGAAACAGCTGCTCAGCTGATGGCAGCATTCGCTTCTCTACAATGAAAATGTAGCCTATATCTCTGCATTCCCAAATCCTCAACAATATGAAATCTTCCGACCAAACTCGGCTGCCATGCATCGCGTCACTGTAACCTTGGTCGGGTGCTTCACTTAGATGTTTAGACAGTCTGGCTTGTAATCATCATGCGAAGACCTTTAACATAGGTTTTTTCATGGTTACCTAGAATGCAAAGATTGCATGGGCGTAGCCAGGGGGTGCAATGGGTGCAATTACACCCCCAAGATGTCAAGTGTAAAAATTGATGTCATTACCTGAGCACTAGCATTGCGATGTACAATGCAATTCTTTCTCTATTCCTTTTTGTTATCATTACTATCATTATTTTGTTTCCGGTATTTTGACATAAACATAATCGTCCATCGTATCGTTATCTTTTCTTCACAGGTAAATAAAATTAACGAATAAAATACACTGTATCACTTTGTTCAAGTTTTTTTTTGAATTCAGGCCAGTGATGCTGCAGATGCAGTGCTGTTCAGTAGGAGACTCAGAATGCGCTACAGTGTGCCAGTGGCCATCAGTGATGGGTAATTGAATTTCTAATTCTAATTAATTAGCTAATGAATTAGCTCTCTGTCTAATTCTAATTCTAATCAATTACTTCCAAAATATTGCTAATTCTAAATCTAATTCTAATGAATAGCTTGCTAATTGTAATTGAAAATAACAATTAGTTGCCTAATTAGCACACTTGCTTGTGTCAAGTGCTTTGGACCCACGATCCAAACTCAACTGGATAGAGAGTTCTGAGGAATGATGTTTTGTTCAAGGACAAATTAAACTTAAAGTAGACTAAATTCAGTCTCAGAGCTGATAAGCAATACACCTTTTGCACCAGCTATGGACAATGACAAATCAGTCACACCTCAAATTAAGTCCCACAACGATCTACTTCGATATATGGAAGAAACTTTACTGAAATCAACAGAAACTGAAGAGCTCCAAAGTTACTTAGATACTCCAACCAATATAAACGCTAATTGTATATCTTTTTGGGGGGACCATAAATTGAACTTACCCTGTTTATATTACCTGTTCATACCAGCTGCATTTGCAGCATCATATTATACCGGCCACAGGACCGGCCTTAGGCACAGGCAAAGCAGGCAGTTGCCTAGGGCGTCAAGATCCAAGAGGTGCCAATCCTTGCCATTTTAACCAAGAGATTTAATTACAACGCCTATTTTTATTTAAACTCAAAACGTTCGCTTATGGAACAGATTAAATAATAATTATTGTTTGTTTCCATTCAAGTTTTTCCGATTCAATTTATATTTCGAACCTTGATAAATCAGAAGTTGAATATTAGTAACGGTATAACACTATGACTCTGTTTTAGCTCACTTTTTTGACTGATTCATCATTGGAGGGAGTAACCGTGATGCCACAGGGGTCCGAGTGGGGAGGAGCAGAGGGCTCCAAAGTATGCTTTGCCTTGGGCGCCATTTTGGCTAGGGCCGGCCCTGACCGGCCACATCTACTGCTATTGAAAGATCATTTAGTGCAGCTGGATTTATTCTTAATGATAGAAGAAATCGATTAGATGATACTTTGTTTGAGTCACTTTTACTTGCAAAATGCAATTCTGATATAATCTAGATTACGGAGGATGAAATTAATTTTTGTCGTTACATTAATTTAAAATGAATCGCAATTTTTAGTACTGCACTTCTAATTGCTAATTCCAATTAAATTAGAAGGTATCTAATTCTAATTCTAATTAATTAGTTGCGTAATTTTGCTAATTCTAATTCTAATTGTAAAATTTTAACTAATTCTAATTCTAATTAATTAGATTAAAAAGGCAATTACCCATCACTGGTGGTCATACTGATTTAGCATTAGCACGCTGATGCTGTTTTAGTTCACGTTTTACTACAGAATACTCATTAAGTTAACCAATAACCATTAATAATCCCGTACGCCTTGGGTTCTGACGTCTAAGTTCCCAGTCAGTAAGCATGTACTGTCTTCTTCTTCTTCTTCTTCTTCTTCTTCTTCTTCTTTCTTTCCTTCCGTCTTTCCCTATTGGGTTGGACGATGGGTCTGAATGAGTTCCTTCCACTTCTGTCTGTCTCTTGCTGCTCTGGTCAATTGGATGAAGTTCATTTGCATTTCTTCTGCATCCTCTTTTAAGTTTTCTATCCATGTTTTTCTTGGTCTTCCTTTTCTCCTTTTCCCTTCAACATAGTTGTATAGTGCTTTCTCTGGTAGTCTTTCTTCCTTCATTCTTTCAATATGACCAAACCATTTCAGTCTTCGTTACGTTATATACGAAGCATATACTGTAACTCCAGAAAATAGATTCGTACTGCCGACTTGCTAAATTCTAGACTGCAGTACACTTTATGTAATTTTTTGAGAGTAGGCTATAGGCCTATCTGAACCAAAGAAAAAGCAGCGAAAAATTGCAGATTTTTTTCGGTCAAACCTGGACTCTCAAATTACAGACCATCAGTTGCAGGCGCCCATCGTTGATGATAAGCTTTTTACAAATGAACACGCTTGTGAAACAGTAGCGTCATTTCAAAATTTTCTTGGGGGCGAGATAATTTTTTGCAAAATTTTGGCAAATTTGTGCAAATTTTAGGCAATTTGTGCAAATTTTAGGTAATTTTGGCAATTTTGGGGCAATTTTGGGGCCAATTTTGGCAAATATGCTATTTTTAAATATTTTTGGCAAATTTTTTGCAACTTTTGCGATATTTTGCACATTAATACATTATAAATTATTATTTTTTCATTTCTTTGGGGAGGGCCACGGCCCCCCAGCCCTTCCAAATGACGCCCCTGTTATGAAAGCTTTCCACTGTCGACAGTTTTGTCAGCAGATTGTACATCATATCTCAAAGTCATTATGCCACTGCCAAGTTGTGATGGCGACTTAGACGTACCATATCTTTTCAACGGGCCCAATAGATATAGGTCGTGTTATAAATGAAGCGAAGAACAGGGAAAATGTTGCAGAATTAGGAATTAGACAGTGTCTTGAGTGCCATCATTGTCATTATATAGCCACATTGAATCAAGTTTGCTCGAGTCGATTATCGATATGCTGCATATGCATGTTCATTTTTTAAATATAAGAATTGCACCCCCCCCCAAATAAAACAACAAATTCCTAGCTACGTCACTGAAAGCTTGCTCTCATTACTGAAGATAGCTCTTCTTCCAATCACTCTTGCTCTATTTTGAATATTTGGGTGCCAATTCCATGCTTCTCTTCCTGCACTCAGATGTTAGCAAGGTCTACATCTGTGCCTTGCAGTCTCCCAGTCCGTACATTGTCTTTCATTCCCACAGAAATTTAGGAGAAGGTAGGTTACGGGTATAATACAGACGATCTACGTATAATTCATGCATCGCGCCCCGTAGAAATACTGCAAACTGATTGGTTAAGTCTTGTTAAGAACCAGTGGCGGCTCCACCGGGGGTTCCAGGGGGGCCCGTGCCCCCTATTGAGTGCCTGGCCTCCCCAGTGGCCCCCCTGTTGGCACCCTATACTTAACGATACATACATTAAACAACAAATGGTTGGCCCACATGATTAGAAGTTGCCACCCCAACGGCCCCCCACTTGCCAAATCCTGGAGCCGCCACTGTTAAGAACATGACGACTTATTGATCGAGGAACCGCAGGATTTCGTTGGTTAACTTAAATCCATTTTAATGCAAAAATCCAGTCTGCTCTGGTGAAGTTAACTTGTGAAAAATTAGCAGATATACAATTAGGCCTACAAGTGACAACATGCCTAAAAATATAGCCTATACCAAATGCAATTTTCAATATAAACGCAATACATCATCTATGAAAGAATTTGGTAAGGTTTTCAAAATCGCGTCAAGAAAGACTAAATCTTTTAGAGTGTGCATGACTTTGGTACATCACTCATCATCATCATGTGCCATCTTCGGATCGCAGGTTGGTAGTGTGTCGGAATTTTAGGCCTACACGTTTCTGCGTTTTTAGGTCTTCATTATTGCGTATTACGTTGAATAATTTGAACTCTATTATAACGCATGCATTGAAAACTCCTACAGCGTCACAGCAGTTTCATTATATATTGACGTTTCTTTGATTATTTGCCAGGCGGCGTCATTGCGTTTTCACTACAGAATTAAGCAGTTATATAGATTACAATATGAATGGAAAAGACTCTGAACCAGGAACTCTGGGAAGGGGGGTGAGACAGGGATGCCCTCTCTCACCGTTGCTGTTCAATATCTACACAGAAGAACTCATAAGAGAAGCATTTGAGAACATAGAAGATGGAGTAGTGGTGGGTGGAAAAAGAATAAGGGACATAAGATTTGCTGATGACCAGGCAATTATGGCAAACACCAACCATGGATTGCAGAGGTTGATGGACTCTCTTAACGCAACATCAAAGGATTATGGGATGAAA